>JARQOC010000002.1:359454213-359626724 GCA_033576535.1 Allobates femoralis
TATCTGGGTCTCCAACACTTTCAGAAACTCAACTGCCTACAACATCTGGCTGCAAACAACAAAAGCTGAAGGTGCAAGGAGAACCAGCTACCTCTGATATGGCGTCCATATCTGTGTCTCCAACACCTTTGGAAACTCAACTGCCTACAACATCTGGCCGCAAAAAACAAAAGGTGAAGGTAAAAGGAAAACCATCTACCTCTGATATGGCGTCCATATCTGTGTCTCCAACACTTTTGGAAACTCAACTGCCTACAACATCTGGCACGGGTAAAGTGAAGTGCAAAGGTTCTTCTAAAACAAGAACAGACAAGACTGCTTCTGCCATCACAAGACACAAATTGGCTAAAGTCAAGCGTTTACAAATTATGTCACCTACCTCAAAACAACGCCGTTTGGCCCATTTGGCTGCCTCACAGCGTCAACTACGCCAAAAAAAAAGCCTCAGGAAGAAGTCTTCAGTCAGTACTTCTTTTCTTGAATGTGTTGAAACTTCTACACAGCTACGCCTTATTTATGTAGGCATCTACAAAAAAGGTCATCGGTTGCTCACTTCACCAACGTCATCAATCCCTATTGGCTTTACTGATGACGATACCGGTATTTTAGAACATACCTGTGGGCCCATGAATGTGTTATGTCAACATTGTAAAGCACAACATTTTGAGGCTGAAAGGCCATCTGATGGACAGTTCTCCCTTTGTTGTCACAAGGGCAAAGTTAAGGTACCATTACCTCAGTACCCTGAGCTCTTCACTACTTTACTGAAAGGAGACAGCCCATATAGTAAAAATCTCATGGAGAATATCAGGAGCATTAATAGTTCCTTTGCATTTGCTTCGATGGGTGCAAGTGTTTCTCAACCACCTGGACACGGTCCTTATTGTTTCAGGATTCACGGCCAAATTTACCATAGAACTGGAACTCTCCACCCCGCTGAAGGTCAAGTTCCAGCATATGCACAGCTGTATATTTTGGATAGTGCTACTGCTACTGAACAACGCCTACAGTCTCCAGAAAATCTCAAGTGTAATCCAGCCTTGATGAGAATTATTGCTGAGCAATTGGAAGGTATTAATCCCTTTGTTTCAGCTTACAAAATGTTACGGCAAGTGGAGGAAGAGGAAGAACAGAAAGCATTTGAACATGGCACAAAAATGCCTAATATCATCATGGCAATTAAACAAGACAGAGAGCAAGACCCAAGACGTTATAACAACCCTACTGTCCATGAAGTCGCAGTCATCTTTGAAAATGCTGATGGAGAGCCACCATTTAATAGAGACATTTTAATACATCTAAAACCAGACACAAATAATCCGTTGGCCCCCAAAACACAGCAAATAAGTATTTTACACAGTAATTTGGATGCATTACTGTATCCATTGTTTTTCCCTCATGGAGAGCAAGGGTGGCATGAATCACTCATGCAGCAAGGCCAAAATACTCGCAGGGTGACACAGCTGCAGTATTACTGTTATTTGCTGTCAGTACGGAAAGAATTCAATCCTGTCCTTAATGGAGGGAAACTGACACAGCAGTACTTGGTGGATGCCTATGTTAAGATCGAGGCCAATCGTTTAAATTTTATACGACAACACCAGAAGGATTTGAAGGTGGAAGATTATTGTCTCCTTCAAGAACATTTGCTAAGAAAATCCGTAGAAAAAGGAATCCCCATTGGCAAAACCGTAATTTTACCATCTTCCTTTGAGGGAAGTCCCCGAAACATGCAGCAGAGGTATCAAGATGCCATGGCGATTGTAACTAAATTTGGAAGACCAGATCTTTTTATAACGATGACCTGCAATCCGAAATGGAGTGAAATTGCAACCAATTTACAGCCATGGCAGCGTGCTGAACATCGCCCGGATTTAGTGGCCCGTGTATTCAGGATTAAACTTGAAGCCCTTTTGAAAGATATTAATTCTGGATTATTTGGCAAGGTTTGTGCTATGGTTCATGTGATAGAATTTCAAAAGCGAGGCCTACCACATGCTCACATTCTAATTATTCTGGATGCCAACTCAAAACTAAGAACTGAGGTGGAAGTGGACAATACTGTTTGGGCTGAAATTCCTGATCCATCACATTACCCTGTGCTCCATCAAATTGTCATGCAACACATGATCCATGGCCCCTGTGGACAGCACAATCCCAATTCTCCATGTATGGAGAATGGAAAGTGTAAAAAAGCTTTTCCCAAACAGTTTCAAACAAAAACTGTTATACCTGAGGATGCATATCCAAGTTATCAAAGAAGCGAAGGACCTTCTTTTCCACACCATTCCAAGATGATTGATAATTCTTGGGTGGTTCCATATAACCCTTTCCTTCTATTAAAATATAAGTGCCATATCAATGTGGAAATATGTGCTTCCATTCAGAGCGTAAAATACCTCTTTAAATATGTGTACAAAGGTCATGACAAAGCCAATGTGGAAATTTGTGAAACCAACATCAGACACGATGAAACTCATAAATTCATGGATTCCAGATATGTCAGTGCACCAGAGGCAGCTTGGCGAATCTTTGCTTTCCAAATGCATAGACAATCTCACAGCATTATTCGTCTTGCAGTACATCTGCCTCATTCACAATCACTTTTTTTTCACGAGGGTGATTCTGAGGACAACATCAGTTATTCAATGGACAGACAATCAACACTCATGGCCTACTTTACCCTCAATGAGAATGATCCTAATGCTCGGGAGTACTTATATCGTCAAATTCCTGAGCATTATGTTTGGAAAGAAGGTGCATGGGAAGTTAGAAGGAGAGGAGGTGCTTCAGTCATTGGTAGACTCTACACTGTTAGTATTCAAGAACAAGAACGTTATTTTTTAAGGCTGTTGTTACTCCATGTTAAAGGAGCTACAAGTTTTGACAACCTTAAGACTGTTAAGGAAGTCACATACCCAACGTTTAAAGAGGCGGCATTAGCCCTTGGATTGCTCTTCGATGACAGTGTTTGGAGAAAAACTTTATTGGATGCCTGTGTTCTCAATATGCCTGCACAGCTCCGTGATATGTTTGCATATATATGTGTCTTTGGTCCTCCTAATCATCCCCTGGAGTTGTGGCAAGAATTTAAACAACACTTCGTTCAAGATTACTGCCATGCCTACCACCCTGACACTGATGATTGTGAGCATTGTGAAGGCTATGCCATGACTGATGTTGAACATGTTTTAAAATTTCATGCTAAACATTTTATTGATTTTAATCTGCCACGCCCAAAAAGAAAACCACACATTCGTCCTCAATACAACAAAGAAGAAGAGTTAGTAAGAGCACATGAAATGAAAGCCACCTTAAATGATCAACAACGTTTGGCTTATAATGCAATCCATAAAGCTTTAGAGGATACAAGTGATAAGCCAAAGTGCTTTTTCCTTGACGGTCCCGGTGGAAGTGGGAAAACATATCTCTATCATCTATTGATTCATGAACTGAGAGGAGAAGGAGAAGTTGTCTCACCTGCAGCCAGTACAGGGATTGCTGCTAATCTATTGCAAGGAGGAAGAACTATCCATTCACTGTATGGCATACCAATACCAATTAATGAGACATCCGTTTCAAGAATCAAAAATGATACTGATGCGGCCCAACATTTGAAGACTACCAAACTCTTCATCATCGATGAGTCTACTATGTTGTCAAAATACGCTTTGCATGTAATTGATCAATTATTACGGGATGTCATGACAACTGATGTCTCCAAGAAAAATAAATTACCCTTTGGAGGGAAAGTCATTGTTCTGGGAGGAGACTTTCGGCAGTGTCTTCCTATCATCTCTCATGGAACAAGGACAGATATCGTAGAGAGCTGCATTAAATATTCACGACAATGGCAGCTTTTCAATCAATTGCCGCTCTTTAACAACATGCGCTCCATTGATACTGATTATAGCAATTGGTTAATTCAATTAGGAAATGGAGAATTGTCCAATGATTACAACCTTGGTGATGATGTCATTGAGATCCCGCAAGACATGATCTGCACTGGCTCTTTAATCTTGGACATATTTGGTGAAAACATTGTCATTGATGTGAATAATGACGAAAGTATTCAGAATGCTGCATCACATGCCATTCTTTGTCCCAAAAATGACGCTGTGGATTTGATCAATTCAAAAGTGATGGATTGTATTCCTGGAGAATACATGGAATATATGAGCCATGATTCCATTGATCCAGATGAGACAGAAAATCCCGAACAATATCCCGTGGAATTTCTAAATTCTCTAACACCAACAGGAATGCCTTCTCATCTCCTCAAATTAAAAGTTGGTACAATTATAATGCTTTTGCGTAATTTTAACAGCAGAAAAGGACTTTGCAACGGGACTCGGATGATTATTATTGCTTTGTTTGACAACTTGATACAAGCAAAAGTAATTTCTGGCTCGGATGAAGGAAATGTAGTCTTCATTCCAAGAATTGATCTCTGTCCATCAGAGACTGGATTGCCTTTCAAACTAAGACGTCGGCAATTTCCCGTGAAGCCTGCCTTTGCCATGACCATAAATAAATCCCAAGGACAAACTTTGGAGAAAGTGGGGATTTATTTGCCAGAACCTGTTTTTGGTCATGGACAATTATATGTGGCTTTCTCACGTGTGAAGAGACGATGCAATGTGAAGGTGAAAGTGGTGGATTCATGCATTCAAGGGAAATTGGTGCCTAACTGTGAGAAAGTCTTCACCAAAAATATTGTCTATCGGAATATTTTGGGATGAACTTTTGCATATTTTATATTTTTACCTTTTCTATTTAAAAAAAAAAAAAAAAAAAAATTAGTTTAGTCTTTTCAATTTCAGTTTTTTATGTGCATAGTTTATACAATGTTTGTGGAAAAACACATTTCAGATTTCATTGGAGATGTGTATCATTCTGATTTTCTCACAGGGTGATAGAAACCACTATTTTAAGCTCCAGTACTCTACGTGCTGAGAGATTTGATTCTTATTCTTTAAAGGGAGAGGTTTTTGTGAACAGCTAAGAGACGGGTGGGACGGCTGTTCACACACATCTCATTAGCAAGGTGTGTTCCACATGTTTAGATAGATAGGGACAAACATAAATTATTAATTAGATTCTATCACGACAATTTTCTTAGATTTTTTCACTTTGTTGAGGAATATACTAAATGATAATAATTGATCATGAAGGACTCACCAAGAACATACTTGCTGTAATTTTCATAATTGCATATATGTAATTTGTACTTAACTTGCGGTTTGTGCAGACAACATAGTTGCGGCAGTGTCATCCACATCAACTGCAGTCACCTGTGGTTAGTTAGTGGATGCATCTTATGCACCTGCTGAAGCTATGTTAACTCCATTTACCGTAGGTTAACTACAAGTTTTTTTGTTATTGTATGGATATTGCTGCAAGTCTGTAGTTGGTAACTCCTTCTGTATCAATTTACAAAATTTTATTATTTACATCACAATCCTCAAAAAATCTAAGAAATACCCAGCTACAAATATCTAAATTATATCAATTCGGATTTAGTTAGAGTAGGTCCCACCAGGCGTAAGGGCATCTTGACGCGATTGGTGGGCTGACACAAACTAGCTGATACATATATTAGTACTGTTAATTCATCAATTCAAACAACTGACATATTAAGAAGTATTGCTACTTTGTGTTCTAAGACCCTTACAACATAATAGTTCAATTTTCCTTAAATGATATCAACCATACAAATATATGTAGTTGGTGTAAAGATGTCATTGGAATAATTGGATTATTATTTGAAAATCTTAAAAAAAATTTAAAAATATTCTAGACACCCGATGCATTTGCATCGGGCTCACAGCTAGTATTTAATAATTTCATTTTGTATAAGAAAAAAATCCAGAATAGTATTTACGGTGCTCCTGAGCAAGACGAGGTGCATTCCAATTAAAGAAGTTATTCATATGATCATTACAATTAAAAATCCAAGTATAACGCATTTTTGATTTTGAGTTTAAAATAAGCCTTCCTCAGGTCTAGGTAATAAGATAAGTTCTTAACATGTACCTGAGGAAGGCTTATTTTAAACTCAAAAGGGTGAAATGCATTGCACTTGCATGTTTAATTGAAATGCTCATGTGAATAACGTCTTTAAACTTGGAATTCACCTTGTCTTGCTCAGGAGCACCACACATCCACTCTGGATTTTTTTCCCTTACTTTGACTGATGGGCACCTGTATGAACCAGAGGTGAGCTGCACACTGAACAAGGATAGAGGATCCAGGATCCCACAGGGATTGATGAATTGTACACCAAGGCTTGTACCAGGTGAGTGTGACCATATCTTTCACAACTTAACTGTATCACTACTGATTGAAATTAGATCCTTCACTATCTCTCTTGTCTCTCTAGTATACCCTTGTAAGGTAATATACACTTGATATTTTGGTACTTTCATTTACTACTATTTTTACTTGTATGCATGTCTTATTATTTTTGCAATATCTATATATATTAATTCTAAAATGTAATGTTTTTTCTTGCTGTTTTGAATGTACCAATGACTAGGGATGAGCGAGAAGTCAAATACTAAGACTCGCTATACTCGTGCCAAGTACATTATAATACTAGGTTATTCGGTGCGAATAGCGAGTCCAATGTTAGTCAATGGGAAATGTGAGTAATTGCCTGCTGGACCAAAAAAGTGGTCTGGGGTCTGAGGAAAAGGCTGAAATGGGCTCATGATTGCTGTAAGAGCGAGTGATGATGGAGGCGATCTTCTGAAAGCTCGGAGTGTAAGTGGTGTAAAGAGAATGATCTGCCCTAGGAGCTGTGTGAACGTTAACGTAGGAAGAAGCCACTCATCATCATCACAAAGGCTTCACAATTATAAAGATTGGACTACTGGGATTGTTGTTCCACTGCCTCTGCACAATGTGCAGGCATAGTGTCTCCACAAATTAGCCCAAGGGGCTGTATCATGGTTGATGAAGGAAGCAGGCCTCAATGGCCAAACAATTATGAAGCTAGCCTAGGATTACTAGCACAGTAGTTGCAGGGCCCAATGTACAGGCATAGCCATATTGTCTCCAAAAAGTAGCCAAAGGGGCTGTACTATGGTTGATGAAGGAAGCAGGCCTCAAGGACCAAACAATTATGAAGCTAGAACTACTAGCACAGTAGTTGCAGGCCCCAATGGCCAGGCATAGCTATAGTGTCTCCAAAAAGTAGCCCAAGGGGCTGTATCATGGTTGATGAATGAAGCAGACCGCACGGGCCAAACAATTATGAAATTAGGACAACTAGCATAGTTATTGCAGTGCTCAATGTCATGGCATAGCCATAGTGTCTCCATAAAGTAACCTAAGGGGCTGTACCATGGTTGATGAAGTAAACAGGCCTCAGGGGCAAAACTATTATGAAAATAGGGCTACTAGCATAGTTCTTGCATTGCTCAATGTCCAGGTATAGCCATAGTGACTCCAAAAAGTAAACCAATAGGCTGTATCATGTTTGTTGAAGGGAGCAGGCCTCAGGGGATAAACAATTATGAAGCTAGGACTAATAGCATAGTTCTTGCAGTGGCCAATGTGCAGGCATAGCCATAGTGACTCCAAAAATTAGCCCAAGGGACTGTTTTATGGTTGATGAAGGAAGGAGGCCTCAAGGGCCAAACAATTATGAAGCTAGCCTAGAACTACTAGCACAGTAGTTGGAGTGCCCATTGCCTAGGCATAGCCATAGTGTCTCCAAAAAGTAGCCCAAGGGGCTGTATTATGGTTGATGAAGGAAGGATGGTCTCATCACAAGGGCCTCTGATGTGAAATATTAATTAACGGAACATTATTATTAGCTTATTGACCATGGGGTACATGTTGCAGAATCAGGAGTTTAAAACATGTGTAAGAAGTAAAGGTGTTTGTATAGGAAGGGAAGGACGTGATCACCAGTTGGCGAAAATAACATTTTGGGTGACCTTAGGTTGGGATACTGTCATCAGGATGGCTTAAATACTCTTGTGAAATCCAGTCCTTGTTAAATTTGATCAGAGTCAGCCTGTCTGAATTCTCTGTAGTCTGCCGTGTGTGTGTATCTGTGATGATTACCCCAGCGGCATTGAAAAGATTCCATTTTTAGGTTAGGCAGTGATTCTTTCAGCAAATATAGCATAGGGATGGTTACACTAATAAAAGCCTGATCACCGCTCACAAACTTGGTGCACTTCTCAAAGTTATCAAGCACCTCACAAATGTCAGCGATCCACACCCACTCGAGAGATGTTATGTGTCTTGGCTGAGTCTCAGTCTGATGGGCATGTTTAAGCTGGTATTCAGCAAGTGCCCTCTGCTGCTCACTTATCCTTGCCAACATAGGATATGTTGAGTTCCACCCTGTTGGCAGGTCGTAAATGAGTTGGTAGTTTGGCAAATTAAATTGCTTTTGAAGCGCTGCAAGACCGGCAACAGCAATTGAGGAATGGCGGAAATGGGCGCAAATACAGTGCACCTTCTCAAGTATGTACGACAAGTCAGGGTATGTTTTTATTAATTTCTGCACCATTAGGTTCAGCATGTGAGCCATGCATGGGACGTATACCAGCTTCCCGAGCTTTAAAGCCGCCACCAGGTTACGGCCATTATTGCAGACAACCATACCGGGTTGGAGTTGCAGTGGAGAGAGCCACTGATCGGTCTGTTGTTTTATTTTTTGCCACAGCTCTGCTGCAATGTGTGGTGTTTCACCTAAGCAGATGAGCTTCAGTAGAGCGTGTTGCCACTTTGCCGATGCGCTGCTGCACAGCTCCCAACTTGGGAGTGATGCACATGGTAATTAAGCATAGGATCATGAGGCGGTGGAGAAGGAGGAAGAGGAGAGATAGGAGGTATATGATGAGGTGGAAACTCTGATTGAGGTTGGGCACTCTATTAGTGGCGTGGGTAGGATATGTGATGGTCCAGTTTGAGACTTTGTTCCACCCTCCACCAGGTTGAGCCAGTGTGCCGTGACAGAGATGTATCATCCCTGTCCACAAGTACTTGTCCATGTGTCTGTTGTAAGGTGCACCTTCCCAGTTACGGCGTTGGTGAGAGCACACTTTAGATTGTTTAAGACATGCAGGTGTAATGCAGGGACGGCACACCGGGAAAAATAGTGCCGGCTGGGAACCGAGTATCGTGGGGCAGCCACAGCCAACAGATCACGGAACGACTGTGTCCCCACAAGCCTAAATGGCAACATCTCCATAGCTAGCAACTTGGCAACATGCGTGCTCAGTATTTGTGCTTGTGGGAGCGTGTCTTGGAATTTACGCCTCCTTTCATAGATCTGGGGCATGGACAACTGGATGCTTGGCTGGGACAAACCAGTGGATGAGCTTTTTGTTTCCTGTGTCTGTGCAACTGCAGCTTGTGAACAAGAGGTATGATCAGAAAATGAGGAGAACAGCGGCACTCAGGAGATCTTTTTTTACATACCAGCTTTATTGTGCTATCTCGGGTTACATTTTAGGTGCTGGGCAGGGAGGTGCAGGGGGAGCAACGGTCCGTTTCGCAGACTTCCCTTCAACAGGCTAGGAAGTCCGCGAAACGGACCGTTGCTCCCCCTGCACCTCCCTGCCCAGCACCTAAGATTTAACCCGCGAAAGCACAATAAAGCCGGTATGTAAAAAAAGATCTCCTGAGTGCCGCTGTTCTCATTTTCTGTTCTGCAAGATTAACTCTTCAGCTGAGCAACAGGATTTCACTAACACCGCTGTACAACACGAGAGACTCTAAGCAGGTCAGTGCCCGGTTCCTTCTCCACTTGCCATAAGAGGTATGATCACCTGCTTCCTGCCCAGCAGATTGGGAAGGACAGGTCACAGGCGACATGGCAGTGGTTTGACCCACAGACACCGATTTGGTGCCTTGTTGTTTCGCCACTGACTAGGGTGCTTGGCTGCCATGTGTTTCTGCATACTGGTGGTGATTTGGTTCCCTTTGCCCTGACCTCTGTTCAGCTTCGTATGGATGCCACAGATGACAACATTTGGTTCAGAAGGACTATCTGAACAAAATGTCCAGACAAAGGCTGAACGCACACTTGCCTTGATTTGGGACACAGAGGGATTGCTCTTGGCAACAGTTGACACACTTCACACTCTGCTCAAACTAGTAGCCCTTGGTGCTATGTATCCACTTTCTTCCTCTGTGCTGCTGTGTTGGCTATGCGTGCCAGCGGTCCAAATCGGATAGGTCGTCTCATCATTGACCACCTTGTCGTCCATTTCATCCTCCTTCTATGTTAATATTGTGTGTCATCACCATTAGCCTCCACCTCTTCACCTGGTATATTACGTAGATGAAAGTGGCTTTCTTCTGGCCATGTGTTTTTAAATATTTGGGCATGAACAGACGATGCCTCCTCACGTTCCTCTTTAATGTCGCGTGGTGAGAGGCCAGAGGCAACGAAAGAATATGGATCAAACAGATCCTCGGAGTGGCCAGGGTTGTGGTAAAATGTTTCCTGTGACTCCTGACAGGGTGATGAACTAGGAACAGGCTGAGAATAGGATGACCCAGCGCTCTCTGTATAGACAGAAAACTGTGTGGTTGTGGATGATTGGGTTCTGCTAGAAAATTTTGTGGAGGTCTTATCAGCCATCCAAGACAGCATCTGCTCTTGCTTTACATTCCAGACCGGGAAATTTCATCAGTAACAAAAATGCATCAACCTTCTTCTGTCTCCCAACTCTGTGCCTTGTCGTCCCTGTCCCTTAACAACAGCCTTTCTAGGAATTTGGGGTTTTTCTGACATAGCTGCAGATGTCCAGATGCAGATATTGGGGAACAAGGAGCAGTTGGTGTTTTGTGGAAGGCAGCACCACAGCCTAGTTCTGCTTTGTGTTTTACAGCACTGCAACGGCACCCAAAAAATTGCCCTGAGGTTTAAGGCATAAAGACATAAGACAGTGGTGCTGGCTGCGTGTCACTTGTGCAGTATTGTGCGTGCTATTTGGTATTAACAAAGCACTGCAATGGCACAAAAATTTGCCCTGAGGTTTAAGGCTAAATATTAGGCAAAACCAGTCACCACAGAAGACAGTGGTGCTGGCTGCGTGTCACTTGTCCAGTGCCGTGCGTGCTATTCGGTGTGAATACAGCACTGCAACAGCACAAAAAAATTGCCCTGATTTTTAAGGCTAAATATTAAGCCAAACCAGTCATCACACAAGACAGTGGTGCTGGCTGCGTGTCGCTTGTGCAGTTCTATGCATGCTATTCGGTGTGAACACAGCAAAACAGCGGCAAAAAAAATTGGCCTGCAGGGGTAAATGTGACCCCCAAAATGGTGGAGGCAGGGTTTATAAAGAGCCTATGAGTCATGGGCTATGACTCATGTATGACCCTGGGCGGCCAGCCAATCATAGTAATGCCACAACCAAGAAGAATGTGGCATTACTGTGATTGGCTAATGTTGGGCAGGAGATCTGAATATTGCGAAGCGAATAGTGAATTACTCCCTATGTTTCGAATACTGCGAGTACTGCATTACTCGTCGAATACCGAATACTTGTGAATATACTCGCTCATCCCTACCAATAACCTTCAAAATGGAACATATATAGAAAAGATGTGTTACCTTGTGTACGCCAGTTTACTAGAAGTATACTTGTTTGGTGTTTGAAAACTTTGTATTCATATGTATTACTAAATGTAGGAGGGCCACTGGCCTAAACAAATGCTAATTATGGCAGCACAAAGTGTGGTCTGGATGTAGGAACTCTGAAGTGTGCTTAATTTATTGTTAGTCTATTGCAGCAGATAAGTGGACGAGTGAGTGTGAGAAGTGACATGTTCATTGAGCGTGTGGTGTTTAAAAAATAACATGTTGGAAGCTATGAAGCCTTGCATTTAGGGACTGGTAGAAGCCTTGCAGAGAGCATTCTAGTCAACAAAATCAAATGTAGCTCTTAATTTTGATTATTAAAACATACCTGGAAAACAGTCCACTCCCCTTCGTATTTTTCTCTTTATTTTGCAAGTAATTGCTAAAATTGTGAGTATTTATATTAAGAAAATGAAATCTGAGGTTATTCCAGCTTTGTGATGAGAGAGGTCTTGTAAAATTAAATAAATGTTGATCCATGCCCAAGTCAAGGGTGATGATAAGCACCAATGCAATGTGGTACCCGAGCCAGGAATCAATATTGCACCAGGATGTCAAGTCATGGATCTGATTCTAGAACTGTTTGACCCAGCGTGTGCCAGCAGAAATCACAGCTTACAGAGTGGAAAGAAATATGACTTGCTTCCTGTAAGGAAACGCCAAGCACAGCGGTAATTTGTGGCATATGTAGTGAGCTGAGTGATAGTCTGAGTGAGAGGCTACAGTATTAGCCAAATGAGAGGTTGCAAAGCACAATGGCCACAAATGGCTATTGAGTGTCAAGCAGAGGGTGCTAGCTAGAGTTAGCCAATTGAGTCCAGTGATGGAAACACATTTGAACAACATTTGGATTGCTTTCCTAAGAAAATTTGAGAAGACCTATACACAGTACAAGTTGACCAATGGGCCAGCTACCAAACACTAGGGTTAGGAGGCAAAGACCTGGAAGTGTGGGTAGCTCTCCTCTGAGTGAAATCCTACCTTTGCCAGCTGGAAAGGGGGTAAGTTCATAACAAAACCCTTATCCCTTGCCAAACCATTCCCTATCTCCTACCACAATGCCTGCATTTCATTCCTATAGATACTGTATGTGCAAAAAGGGAAAGGTGTCAGTACTACCTGCACTAACAAAAAGAAGACTACCCCCTCAACTAAAACATCTGTTTCTTTTCTGGTTGTTGTTTTTGTTTGTAGAATAGATGGAAATCCCATGGATAAATTACAGTCCATTATAGTAACATATTAACATAGTTTTTAAGGTTGAAGGAAGACTATAAGTCCATCTAGTTCAATTATAGTCAGCAATATTATCATTTTGACACTAAGGGGCACTAAGGGTGCTGAGATGAAAATGTGAAAGTTGTTTCTCTTAAAGATGTAATCCAAGGAAAACCTCTGTTATTGGAATTACTGAACTCAATCCTCCTCTGCCTATGACATGGTTCTACCTTGACTTGCTAGCAATAAGCAATAGGGGTGTTTGTGACCATTCCCACCAATGTCATATTAGGTACTGATCTGGGATGGTTGGTGTTCCAGTATGCTGGTGATTAATGTGATTTGGGGGACTAGCTATTCTCCTCATGAAGAGGAATCTGCCTGCCGCCATAAGGAGACAGATAAGCTGATAAGGAGACTTATAGCTACAATGCTCCTCTGGGAAGTATGCAAATTGTCACTTCAGTGAGGAAGTGAATGAACTCTAGTGCCACCCAATAAATGTAGCAATCCTCAAAGTCATAATGGATTCTTTAACAAGCCTTTTAATATGATTTAGGATTTGTGCCAGAACAGAACCCCAATCTGCAGATGCTGTACTTAGGGGTGACTGCCCCTCATCAGTGCAATGTGTGGGAATTCTATTCTGGCTGTATGAGAGGCTAAGACTAAGTCTGGGGGACTAGCTATTCTCCTCATGGAGAGGAATCTGCCTGCCAGCATAAGGAGATGGATAAGCTGATAAGGAGACTTATAGCCGCAATGCTCCTCTGGGAAATATGCAAATTATCACTTCAATGAGAAAGTGAACAAACTCTAGTGCCACCCAATAAAGGGAGCAATCCTAAAAGTCATAATTGACTCTTTAACAAGCTCTTTAATATGACTTAAGTTACCGTTACACGCTCCAATGTTAAAACGATATCACCAACAATCTCCGGGGCATGCAGTCTTTAGGACATCATTTAGACATCATTGGTGAGATGTCACATGCCTAGATATCATGCACGACGCACTAACGATCCAGTGAGCAGGTATTGTTCGCACAACCCAGCGAACGATACTTGTTCACTGCTGTGAATAGGAGAAGTCGTGAACGACCTTGTTATCGCGGTGTCACACAGAACAATGCAGCAGGTTGGCTGATCATGGATCGTCTGATTTGAAGTGGTCTACCAATAAGATATTGCAGTGATTATTCCTACGAGTAAGGTACACCTGGATTATGTGTCTCAAGTACTTACGTGGATCCAAACTGCTGGTCTAACAATCAAGCCTAGAAAGTGTCAGATTGACATGAAAGAAGCAAAATATCTAGGACACCAAGTGGTTAGGAGAACTCTGAAGCCAGACCCTGGAAAGAAAAATGTCATTAACTAGCCCAGCCACAAAACAAAAAAAAGCAGGTTTTGTAATGTTATTTGTACTGTGGAAAAAATATTTTAAGAAAAAACATGACATAAACTAGAATTTTTGTCTTGAAAACATCTTGCTTTTCCTGTTTGGTGCAGGAAATCTGTGTGTGTGTACTAGTGTGTTACCCAGAGCAGGCATTTCACTGGTGTAACTACATGGCAAGTGGTGGCAGACAGAAGTGTGGTGTTGACTAACAAACTGGATGTGGGTTGCCTTTAGCTCATTGTTACCCTGTTGCAATATCTGAGTGGATGAGTGAGTGTGACAAGCGGAATACCTTTTAAGGGCTCGGACACACATCAGTGAAACTCGTCCGAGTTTACTGCACGGAAAAATCGCATTGCTCTCGAACCAATGTTAACTAATGTCCGAGAGCACATTTCTGAGTCTCGCACGCATTTTCCGCATCCAATTCTCGGATTGCGAGTCAATCGCAACATGCTGTGATTCTATGCGAGTCACGGACAAGACTCACCAATGCAAGTCTATGGGTCCGACAAAAAAGATGTACTGCACTCGGACCACCCTCGGACCATCCAAGTCTGATGCGAGTTTTAATTGGTACATTCTCATTCTGTAGCTCAGACAATTGTACAAAATGTTCCTGTAAATGAGTATACTGTAAATAGCTGCTGAGAAAAAAACGGATTGCATTCGGACATCACTCGCAAGACACACTGATCAAAAGTCAGATGACACTCGTGCAACTCTCGGATCCGTGAATCAGACCGTTTTTTCACTCGCATGCGTGTCCGTACCCTTAGGCTGGGAACACAGTATCGTATAAAAAATCTGACCGTTTTTGATCCAAGACAGTAGGACGAGTGACATCCTTTTTTTTATCCGTGTGTAATGCAAGTGCTATCCAAGTGTGCAATTTTTTTTTTCTCACCCAGCATCCATGTGCTGTCTGTATGCAATGTGTTTTTTTTCTCAACAGCTATTACTGTACAATCATTTACAGGAACATTTTACAGTGTTCTGAGCTACAGAATGATAATGTATCAGTAAAAAACTGATGCCTCTCGGATGGTCCGTGTGCTGTCAGTGCATTGTCCGTTTTTTTCTCGCACCCATTGACTTGCATTGGCGAGTCTCGCATGAGGCTCGCACCAGGTCGCAGCATGTTGCTACTCTTTTCTCATCCAGAATCTGGATGAGAAAAAAGCTGACGACACACGTTAATCTGTTCTGACTCATTTATTAACATTGGTCCGAGGGCAATTCGATATTGTCTCGCATTGCACTCGTCCGATTCTCACGCCAGTGTGTCCGTGCCTTAACAGTCACATCTAAGTCTCGAGTGTAATGAGTAGGCATTGCTTGTGACATAAACTAAGTACAATAACTATTTCAATGGATACTTATTTTTGCTTTAAGTTTTCTAAATGTCCTCCATTATGTCCCAAGTACACGTTGATTTTGCTATTTTACCAAAGATAGCAGTATACTGGGTATTGTTGTTCAACGACAGATGGAGAACAGAAGATACCTTATGTTATCTAATTAGGTCTACTTTGATAGCAAGGACACATTACATTGTTATTATTATTCATGTAAATCAACTTTCAGTCGTTAAAGTTTCCACTTAACTGCAGATTAACTTCCAATTAAAATCACAGCGGCACACAGTAAAAATTCAAATGTCAAGATAAGCATGGTAATTCAGCAAATTATGATTTATATTATATATTTCCTTGTAATGAAGTAAAAGTTCACCAATAACTTATAATTTAGGGTATATTCACATACATGATCTTCATACTGTTTTAAAACCCTTAGAAGTAGTTTTTTAGCTATTATTAATGTAATGTTTTTATTTTCCATATAATAAAGCAGAGACAATTTTTTCATGAATATAAAATATTGTATCTTATGCAGGCACACCTATCTGATCATGAGATAAAATTGAAACCTAACATTTTTAACTAATAGCTGTTGTTCATAGAGACAAGTGAATATATTTAATGCACATTTTGTAAGCGGCAACAGGCTGTGCTGAAGCTAATATGCGTAGGTGACAAACCCCACAATGCTGAAGAGTTGAGGACAGCTCTGAAACATCAGGCAGATCACTGGCTCACACTGCTGAACCTACAGCCAGGCATGGTCGTGTGTGACAATGGCCGGAACCTTGTGGCGGCTCTTAGGCGAAGCAAGCTGACACATGTTCCATGCGTAGTCCATGTGCTCAACCTCGTGGTTCAGTGGTTTCTGAAATCCCACCTGGAGCTGTCGGATCTGCTCGTCAAAGTATGCCGCCTGTGTGCCCATTTTAAAAAGTCACCTACTGCTTCTGCCAGCCTTGACGGCTTTCAGCGGCGTTTGCAGCTTTCGGCTCACAGACTGGTGTGTGATGTCCCCATGCATTGGAATTCCACACTGCACATGTTGGTCAAGATTTGTGAGCAGAAGAGGGCAGTTGTTGAGTACCAGCATCAACTAGGCCGTCAGTATACGGTTCAAACTCCACACATAAGACCTCAGGAGTGGACATGGATGTCCGACATATGTACTGTCCTCCAAAACTTTGAGGACTCCACCAAGACGGTGAGCGGTGATGACGCCATCATTAGCGTCACCATCCCACTTCTCTGTCTTCTAAAATGCTTTCTGCTCAAAATCAAAGATGATGCATTGCAGGCAGAGCACGATGAGTTGCAGCAAGAAACCGTACTGGGTGATTACACACAGCCCAGCCTCATCTCATCCCAACATGCATTGGAGGACTATGACGAGGAGGATGAAGATGAAGAAATAGAGCTACTTTCATGTGGAATTGACGGTAATACATGCACAACTGTCAGACCGTCGGTTCAGCGTGGATGGCCAGAGGACAGGGGAGAGGAGGAGGAGGATGATGAGGCCTGCATGGACAGTCATGCTGTTGGTGAGGACCCTGAAGTCTTGCCTGTTAACTATCTGGCGCACATGGCTGACTTTATGTTACGCTGCCTGTCTTATGACCCTCGCGTTATCAACATCTTGGCGGACACTCATTACTGGTTGGTGACACTTTTAGACCCACGCTACAAGGAGAACTTTATTTCTCTTATTTCTGAGGCGGAGAGGTCTACAAAAATGCTGCAGTACCGGAAGGCCATAGTCACGAAATTAGTTAAAAAATTCCCTTCTGAAATCGCTAGCGGCAGAGGTCACGATTCGGTGGACAACCAAGGCGTCCGGCCGAGAGAGGCACAAGTCCAATCCAGCAGAGGTAGGGGAACACTCTCAAGGATCTGGGACACTTTTCTCAGCACGTTCCGTACGACAGGCCCTGAGGTGCGGGATAGTGTCACAAGGACTGCAAAGTTTGCCAAGATGCTGAGGAAGTACTTTGCCGATCACACAAAAGTGCTCCTAGACTCCTCTCTGCCTTATAATTTTTGGGTATCCAAGCTGGACACATGGCAGGAATTGGCTCTCTATGCCTTGGAAGTCCTGGCCTGCCCTGCCGCTAGTGTTTTGTCAGAGCGTGTTTTCAGTGCCGCAAGTGGAATCATTACTGATAAACGCACCTGCCTGTCAACTGAAAATGCTGACAGGCTGACTCTGATCAAGATGAACAAGGGTTGGATTGGACCTGACTTCACCACACCACCACCAAATGATAGCGGAATTTAAAATTTGTGCCGGTAAATTGGCATGCACCTCCGCACACCCACACGTGTATACACACTTCATGACTTTGGCCACTTGCTGTACTGCTCCTCCATCTCCTCATCCGCCACCATCATATGATAAGTGCGACCGTGGTTTATGATGCCACGAAAACATAATATTTTTACATCATATTTATGATGATGATGACCCTAACCGTTCAAAGTTAGGCAGTAGTTTCATGTATACCCCCTAGTGGTAAATGTTTTAGTCCATGCTTACAGAATGGGCATTACAAGTACAGGAGACCCGCTCCTTTGTAATGGGAACAATATTTAGAGGCTCTCCCCATGTTTCTTTCCAGGGGCATTGAAGTTCCTCTCAATTTTTGGCAGCCCTGCCTAGGGCAATACTACAAAAGACCCACTCCCTTAAAATGTGCACATTATTTAAAGAGCCCTCATGCACGCCTCTATCCAGGGGCATTGAAGTGCCTCCAAACTTTTGGCAGCCCTGCCTATGGCAATACTACAAAACACCCACTTCCTTAAAATGGGCACATTATTTAAAGAGGCCCTCATGCATGCCTCTATCCAGGGGCATTGAAGTGCCTCCCAACTTTTGGCAGCCCTGGCTTGGGCAATACTACAAAAGACCAACTTCTTTATAATGAGCACAATATTTAAAGAGGCCCTCACGCATGTCTCTATCCAGGGGCATTTAGGTGCCTCCCAATGTTTAGCAGCCTTGCCTAGGGCAATACTACAAAAGACTCACTTTCTTAAAATGGGTACAATATTTAAAGAGGCCTTCATGCACGTCTCTTTCCAGTGGCATTGGGGTGCCTCCCAATTTTTAGCTGCCTTGCCTAGGGCAATACTACAAAAGACCCACTTCCTTAAATTGGCCACATTATTTAAAGAGGCCCTCATGCACACCTCCATCCAGGGGCATTTGGGTGCCTCCCAATGTTTAGTAGTCCTGCCTAGGGCAATACTACAAAAGACCCACTTCCTTAAAATGGGCACATTATTTAAAGAGGCCATCATGTACGTCTCTTCCCAGCGGTATGGGAGTGCAAAACAATTTTTGGCTGCCGTGCCTAGGGCAATACTACAAAAGACCCATTTCTTTATAATGGGCACAATATTTAAAGAGGCCCTCATGCACGTCTCTATCCTGGGGCATTGGGGTGCCTCCCAATGTTTAGCAGCCCTGCCTAGGGCAATACTACAAAAGACCCACTTCCTTAAAATGGGCACATTATTTAAAGAGGCCCTCATGCACGCCTCTATCCAGGGGCATCAGAGTGCCACACAATTTTTGGCTGCCCTGCCTAAGGCAATAGTACAAAAGACCCACTTCCTTATAATGGGCACAATATTTAAAGAGGCCCTCATGCACGTCTCTATCCAGGGGCATTGAAGTGCCTCCCAACTTTTGGCTGCCCTGCCTACGGCAATACTACAAATGACCCACTTCCTTATAATGGGCACATTATTTAAAGAGGCCCTAATGCACGCCTCTATTCAGGGGCATCAGAGTGCTACACAATTTTTGTCTGCCCTGCCTAGGACAATACTAAAAAAGACCCACTTCCTTAAAATAGGCACATTATTTAAAGAGGGTCTCCCATAGGATAACATTGGGCTCGGTGCTCGGGCCGAGTACACGAGTATCTTGGGATGCTCGGCCCAAGCTTCGAGCACCCGAGCATTTTAGTACTCGCTCATCTCTAGTGGACACCCATGACTTGAAGCCTCTCAAAAGACCTATCAGATATCCACAGGAGACAGATGCTCACAGTTTCTACTTGAGTGTGCACTCAGAAATAGGGATTCAAAAGGAAGTCAACATAAGTATAACAGTTAGTTATATTCAATAATTCCTTGAGTTTAAGTCTGCTAAGGCTCCGAGTTACAAAATGGTCGAAGAAGTAGGCAGCGTTAGATTGTAATACATACGGAATATCTCCTTGTTTTATCTGTGATGGTACCTTTACACGCCGCCACGGCAGGCTGGATACATCCCGCTACAGGCTACAAATGTAGCTTGTAGCGCCAATGTAGCCCGTCGTAGCGGCGTGTGAAGACGTGACGCTACAGCCGGCAACAGATACATCTGTTTATGGGCTCTGCTCGAAAACAGATGGCTATATCGCCGATGGTAGCGAGCTGTATCGGCGTGTAAAGAGGCAACGGAAGGGAACTCTGGACACCCGGGGCTGTAGCTGCAATGTAGCTAAGGCGTGACCCTGGCTCCATGTTACCGCGCCCCATGTGCGACCATTGGTGGAAGCTGCTGCATGACGATTGGTAGTCGCTGCATAGGGAGGCATATTTAAGGAGCTGACGAGTCACACTACACAATCGCTCGAGCGTGCTGTATTACTCAGCCTCCTGCGATGCCTGCCCAATCAGGATGTTATTGCTTCGTCCTATCAGCGTACGGACGTCTCGTAATCCACAATTGTAGCACGCCTATGTGCTGTCCCTGCTGCACCAGGTCCGCCCATAGTAGCTGGTTGTAGCGGTGTGTAAATGAGCAACAGCTGGCTACTTGAGACACCCGGCGATGTAGCTAGCTATAGATGTAGCGTGGCGTAGCGCACCTTGTGGCGGCGTGTAAAGAGGGTGCGTTGACCGTTTGTAACCGTTTGAGCGTGCTCGTGCACGTGAAGTAGCGAGATGTATCCAGCCTGCCGTGGCGGCGTGTAAAGGTACCCTCACAGTTGTGGCCAAAAGTATTGACACCCCTGCAATTCTGTCAGATAATACTCAGTTTCTTCCTGAGAATGATTGCAATCACAAATTCTTTGGTATTATTATCTTCATTTAATTTGTCTTCAACACAAAAGAGAATGAAGCAAAAAGCAAAACATTGATCATTTCACACAAAACTCCAAAAATGGGCCAGACAAAAGTATTGGCACCCTCAGACTAATACTTGGTTGAACAACCTTTAGCCAAAATAACTGCGATCAACTGCTTCCGGTAACCATCAATGAGTTTCTTACAATGCTCTGCTGGAATTTTAGACCATTCTTCTTTGGCAAACTGCTCCAGGTCCCTGATATTTGAAGGGTGCCTTCTCCAAACTGCCATTTTTAGATCTCTCCACAGGTGTTCTACGGGATTCAGGTATGGGCTCATTGCTGGCCACCTTAGGAGTCTACAGTGCTTTCTCTCAAACCATTTTCTAGTGCTTTTTGAAGTGTGTTTTGGGTCATTGTTCTGCTGGAAGACCCATAACTTCTGAAGGAGACCCAGCTTTCTCACACTGGGCCCTACATTATGCTGCAAAATTTTTTGGTAGTCTTCAGACTTCATAATGCCATGCACACGGTCAAGCAGTCCAGTGCCAGAGGCAGCAAAGCAACCCCAAAACATCAGGTAACCTCCGGTAGGGACCGTGTTCTTTTCTTTGAATGCCTCTTTTTTCTCCTGTAAACTCTATGTTGATGCCTTTGCCCAAAAAACTCTACTTTTGTCTCATCTGACCAGAGAACATTGTTCCAAAACGTTGTAGGCTTTCTCAGGTAAGTTTCGGCAAACTCCAGCCTTGCTTTCTAATGTCTCGGGGTAAGAAGTGGGGTCTTCCTGTGTATCCTACCATGCAGTCCCTTTTCATTCAGACGCCGACCGATAGTACGGGTTGACACTGTTGTACCCTCGGACTTCAGACCAGCTTGAACTTGTTTGGATGTTAGTCGAGGTTCTTTATCCACCATCCGCACAATCTTGCATTGAAATCTCTCGTCAATTTTTCTTTTCCGTCCAAATCTACGGAGGTTAGCCACAGTCACATGGGCTTTAAACTGCTTGATGACACTGCGCACGGTAGACACAGGAACATTCAGGTCTTTGGAGATGGACTTGTAGCCTTGAGATTGCTCATGCTTCCTCACAATTTGGTTTCTCAAGTCCTCAGACAGTTCTTTGGTCTTCTTTCTTTTCTCCATGCTCAATGTGGTATACACAAGGATACAGGACAGAGGTTGAGTCAACATTCATCCATGTCAACTGGCTGCAAGTGTGATTTAGTTATTGCCAACACCTGTTAGGTGCCACAGGTTATTTACAGGTGCTGTTAATTACACAAATTACAGAAGCATCACATGATTTTTCTATGGGTGCCAATACTTTTGTCCACCCCCTTTTTTATATTTGATGTGGAATTATATCCAATTTGGTTTTAGCACAATTCTTTTGTGTTTTTTCATTGAAGACAAATTAAATTAAGTTAATAATACCAAAGAATTTGTGATTGCAATCATTTTTAGGAAGAAACTGAGTATTATCTGACAGAATTGCAGGGGTGTCAATACTTTTGGCCACAACTGTATGTCATACAACACTTGCCAGTGTACAATAGGTACAGATAATGTAGCACTGTGCTCCAGTTGTGGGACACCAAAGAATAAGCATTTCAGAGTTAAGGATACTTCACACACTGCAACATCGCTAGCAATATTGCTGAAATATCACAGGTTTTTGACGTAACAGAGACCTCTTCAGTTGCAGTGTGTGACATGCATCAGCGACCTGGCCCCTGCTGTGACGTCGCTGATCGCTACAAAATGTTCAGGACCATTTTTTGGTCCTTGGTCTCCCACTGGTCAGCATGCATCGGCATGTGTGACACCTAGAGACCAACGATCACCAACCCCCCAGCCAATGCCCAGCGCTGCACATTAGATGCTGGGCACTGGTAACCAGGGTAAATATCGGGTAGCTAAGCAGAGCACTCTGCTTAGATACCAGTTGTTTATCCTGGTTACCAGCATCCTCACGCTTAGCCCAGCCTGTAAGCGGGAGGACGCTGGTAACCAGGGTAAACTACAGGTAGCTAAGCAGAGCACGCCGCAAAATTACCCTAGTTACCAGTGATCTTGCTGCTGGCTGGTCGCTGGTGAGTCTGCCTGTTTGACAGCATAGAGACTTTCCAGTGATCCCGGCCAGGTCGGATCGCTGGTGGGATCACTGGAAAGTCTCAGCATGTAAAGGGGCCTTTAGTCTATGTTGAAGCATTGTTTTTTTGCTGCTTTTTTTCTGCAAACAAAACCTGCTCTGTTGAAAATCAAAAAGCAGCTTACAAAAAGCAGGTTTTGCTACAATTTTGCTACTTTTTTCCATACATTTTGGTGTGTATTATGTGTTATTGTCTTCAGAACATGTTTAGTAAAGTTAGTTTGATTTACCAAAACTGTAACAAAAATGCAGGAAAAAGGCATTGGTTGTGTTTTTTCCAGCATTTTTGCACTTCATTGCTTTGTAAGGTGAAAAAATCCTGCAAAAATGCTACTGTTTTGAAATTCTGATATATCATAGGGTGCCGTCACACCTGGTGACGGCACCGCCAATGTTTTAGGTGACTTAGGGGCGTGGCCTATTGGCACCGATATCGCCCCTGCGTCACCTAATGTAAAGGGGCGATGTCGGCGCCTCTGAGTGCTCGCCTGGTTTCTGTGATGTAAAACCAGGCGGCTGATTTGGGGCGATGTGTACACATTACCCCATGTAAACTGCCGACGGCGACCTGACAGGCGATGGGAGCCACAGGCTCCCATTGCACTGCATCGCCGCTGGGGTTTTGAGACACCCAGGCGGCGATGCCGCCTGTCAGCTCGCCGGGGCATCGCCGGAGGTGTCTCCCTGTGTAAACTGGGGGCGGCGACGCTAGCGGGGCGCCAAAAACGTGCGCGCTCCCGCCAGTCGCCGCCGACATCTCCGTTGCCGTCGCCAGGTGTGACGGCACCCATAGCTTTTGTTACTGTAAAAAGCAGCTTTTAATTTGCATAAGAAAATGCAGCAAAATAGTTATAAAGATGCAACATGTAAATAATGCTTTAAAATGATACTGTATGTGGAACAACTCTTAACTGTATCATTATTACGTTTGTAGCACAGCTGAATTTGTCAGTACAAGAGATGAGTGGATTGATCTACCAAGAATTTTATGTTTATTTTCCTGAAATTCATGGTTTCACATAAAAGCAAACACTTTGAGAATCGATATGCGATTCACATAGCAAAAATGCTGAAACATAAGAGATTCGGTTAATGTCTTTAGTGTGTTCATGCAGGCTTTCCATAGTTTTTGTCTGTATTCAATTTAGCTGCTGTCTCCTGGCAAGTTTGGGAGAGACCCGCCCTTCCCATGCTAAGCAGAAACTGTTATAATACATCCCACCCATGATTCATCTTGGGGCCTAGTCATACATAGCATCCTGCTGTTTGAAGTCACTAGGCACAGCAGCATGTCACAATATTGTTAGTGTAGGGTCTGTCCCGAGATGGGTCACCTTGACATTGGTGGGATGGCTTCAGTATTTTTTTTGCAAAAAAGGTATGTACCAAGTACCCTGTGTTTTTAATTATTTGAGTTTTTACCTATTTATTGCAAGCTATATGGAAACTACACGCACATAATTTTTTGTTTCTTTGTTCAGTGAACTTGCTATACAGGCCTTTTCATACTTTTACATTTTGGCTCAGTTTTTATCTGTAATCTATTTAGCTGCTGGTCTACTGGCAAGTTTGGGAGAGCCCTTCCCATGACCGGAGTTCCCACACATAACTGACGTCACAACAGGTCCTATTAGCAAGAGGACCTTGCTGGAAAGGATAAAATAGACATTTTTATGTTTTGGACACTTTCTTTAAGTAAAAGAAAGTGTCCAAAATATAAAAATGTCTATTTTAACCTTTCCGGCAAGGTCCTCTTGCGCTAGGGATGAGCGATTCTACTCGCTATTATTCCCTGAGTTCAAACTGGATTCTCCCGGATTGACCCAATCCGGGGCAATCCAGCAGCAGAGTCCCATGTTATTGGGCGCCGGATTGCACCGGACCAGTACAATCCGGGAGAATCCGGTTAGAACTCAGGGGCAATCCGAGAGAGTCTGGTTTGATCAGGTTTTCTCTGTCTGACGCTTTCCCGCCGGGATTTTCAAATGAACAGCTGACTCGGGTCAGCTGTTCAGTTGAAGTAGCGCAGTACTGTGAGGTTCATGTGAGTTCATGCTTGCCTGAACTCACATGAATTTCCCACGCTCGGGTGCACAGCTCTGCTACATCATTGGTGGAGGTTCTCTACCAGAGATGTAGCAGAGCTAAAGAAGAACCCTGGATCGGACTACGTCGGACGGAAGAGGATTTTTTAAAAATAAAGATGGAGTCCCTAAGTGTGTTTTTGTTTGTTTTTTTCAAATAAAAATAATTTTTCTTGGTGTTGCGTTTTTATTTAAAAAACTTAATAGAAATTTATGGGGGACATGTCTAATATTGGCGTGACCCCATGAATTTCGGGCTTAGGGGCAGCTGATAATACAAAGCTGGCCCTAACCCCTTTATTACCCAGTGAGCCACCGCACCAGGGCACTGGAAGAGTTGAGTTCAGCGCCAGAACATGGCGCTTCAATGAACGAGCTATCTTCTGGGGCGGATGCGGACTGCCATTCGAAGTGGGGGGTGCCCAGAAGGCTTGGGCCTCCCGGCGCTGCGGATTCCAGCCCCCAGCTGCCTAACTGTACCTGGCTGGACATAGAAATCGCACGGAGCCCCACGCATTTTTTTTTTAAATTATTTCATGGAGTAAATGCGTATAAGCTAAGTTACACCTGTTTATGCTGTATATCTGGTGACCCTAGGGGCAGCTAAACATATATCAAAGAACTACACTCATGGGGTGTTTTGGATGATGCAGCAGACAATACCAGAAGTATATATGCACAAAAAGTGTTAACTTAAGCTGTGATTGATAGCCAGGTGTCTTTTCAATACTAGGACACAGATATACACTTGCACCTATACAAAGAACTTGCCCAAGGGAGCCTTTCTAGGGTGGGGAGCACAAACCTCATGCTTCCAGGACAGGCTTAGGTGCATATAGGGTCAGCCTTCGATGAGTCGGGGCGCCATATTCGTTTATTAGGGTGCCAACCCCCGCAGTCAGGCAGGTGCAAGAAGGGGGGGCTTTATCAGGGCAATATATCTTCCTTCTTACTTTCTGTGCACCTAGTTTTTATCTTTGTTTGTTTTGTGTTCTTGCAAATGAATAATAAAGTACCAATTTTTAAGGGTTAATATGATTTATACTGGTTTGGAGCCCTTTTTCACATATATGATTTGAATTGTACACTCTTTCAGTGTATCATTTGCTGGCTCCACTTCCTCCCCTCTTCCTCTCACTATTGGGGTCCCTCAGGGTTCAGTCCTTGGACCTCTTCTCTTCTCTCTCTACACAGCCCTAATTGGACAGACCATCAGCAGATTTGGTTTAAGTAACATCTTTAAGCTGATGACACACAACTATACACTTCTTCCCCTGACCTTACTCCCGCTCTAATAACCAATGACTGTCTAACTGCAGTTTCCAATATGATGTCTGCTCAAGTCTTTACCTGAAACACAACCTTTCCAAAACAGAACTTCTTCTGCTCCCACCCTCCACTAACCTCCTTAAATATGACATCTCTCTCTCAGTGTGCGGCACTACGATAACACCTAGTCAGCAGACTAGGCTTGACTCTGATCTTTCCTTCACCCCCTTTACACAATCTCTCGCCTGCTCTTGCTGCTTGCACCTGAAGAACATCTCTAGAATTCGTCCCTTTCTCACCTTGGAAACCACAAAAACCCTCACTGTGGCCCTGATTCACTCCCACTTTGACTATTGTAATTCTCTTATGATTGGCCTCCCCCGCACTAGACTCTCCCTTCTCCAGTCCATCCTTAATGCAGCAGCCAAGATCACCTATCTAGCTATCCGTTACTCGGGCACCTCTGCTCTATGCCAGTCATTGCACTGGCTGCCTTTACACTATAGGATCCAATTCAAACTGCTTGTTCTCACCCACAAAGCTCTTCACAGTGCAGCTTTAATTATTGTATTGTATTATGTTTTGTATTGTATTGAACAGGTGCATGCTGTCCAATTGGTGCTGCCACTTGCAACATGCTGTGATTTCTTTCTCATGCTGACTTGGCATGAGAAAAAAAGCACTGATCAGCACTGCTACATAGTATAACAATTGTACGAGTGCTTTCTAATAAAAAGTTGCATAGCACTTGTCCATGTCACATGTGAATGAGCCCTTAGTATTTTCTCTCTCTCACCTGTAGAGTTTCAACTCTTATGATAATCAGGATTCTCTCACTTTCCCATTGAGCAGTGATGGTCAACCTTTTGAGCTCAGTGTGTCAAAATTCGCCAAAAAACTGAGCATAACTCGGGTGGTTTGTCACTTCATGAAAAAAGTGTAGTTATAGTAGCTGTAATAACAAAGGATATAGCCCCTTATCATGGATATAATCCCACATACTGATAAGTACCCACCCCCCATCATGGTACATTACCCTCATCCTGGATATGGGCCCATTCTTGCATATAGCCCCTTATCCTGGATATAGCCCCCATACTGGGATATAGCACTCCCTAATCCTGGTACATTACCCATCCATCCTTGATATGGCCCCTATTCTGGTATGTAGCTCCATTTCCTGTATTTGGCCCCCCTTATACTGGGATATAGCACATCCCCCCACACTGGTATGTTACCCCCTATCCTGGATATGACCCCCATTCTTGTATATAGCCCCTTAACCTGGGTATAGCCCCCATACTGGGATCTAGCACCCCCCCACCCTGGTACATTACCTCCCATCCTGAATATGGCCCCCATTCTGGTATATAGCCCCTTATCCTGCATTTAACCTCCCATACTGGGATATACACACACCCCACACCCTGATGCATTACCCCCATCCTAGATACGGCCCCCATCCTAGCTCACACACAAAAATAATAAACATTATAACTCACCTTTCCCTCGTTCCTCTACCTCACTCCCTGCTTGCAGCACTTTGTATGCTGAGTCCTGTGTGTAGCATCCAACTTAATGCCGTCATGTAATCATGGGGCAGGCAAAACAGATTGATTATGTCACTGTGCTGTGATGGTCACATTAATGAAGCCTACAATCAAATTGTCAGCATCCATCCTCTGGATGCTGATGCTTTGATTGCCACTGACTGCTTGTGGGATGCTGACACTTTGTCAGCTTGGTTAATAATTCTGTTCAGCTAGCTTAAAGTAGGTGTTTAGTTAAGGCTGGTTTTAGGTCAGTGTTTTTTTAATCCGGCAGAAATCCGGCTTGTGAGCAAAAACTAGATCCAGCAGAGATCTGTTTCTTGCACATAGACTTACAGGTGCATCTCAAAGAATACTGTTAAAAGGTTAATTTATTTAGTATATGGGTCACTGACACTCAGTGGAATAACCCTGCTCTCAGGAGTCAGTTCTGTCTGGGTTTGTCAGATTGGCTACAAGACTCTATGACTTAGTATACTGCTCCGGAGTCATTGGAGGCTGCTATGGCTCTTGCTATTAGGTTGGGCAGATGCCTGAGATAGATACTTGAACCAACCATGCCCCTGGTGGCAATCCATGCTGTGAAGGTTAGACGTGTGGGCTCTGATGTTTTTAAGCAGTTAGAGAATGTAATTTCTCATACTAGCCCATCTACAGTTCATCAGATTGGAGGTCTTGTTTCTTTTGTGGTCAAGCTGATCACTTTATTAGGGTCTGCCCACACTGCTCTAAACCCCTTTTCAGCCACCGACATCCCATGAGGATAAGCGACTGACTGCTACTGTATCTGCCGTGTTGGTCAGACCTGCTCCTATGTCTCTGATGAAGATGGTTAAATACCTACTAGGAAATAGGAGTAAAACCAAGCATACATCTCGGAATGATGCTAGGCTCAGGTGTTATTCTGAGAGGAGTGTTAGGAAGAGCATGGTGACTTCCACTATGTCTTTTGTGAGAAAATTTCTAGAAAATAGATAGAGAAACGTCACTACTGTTTGCCCCTCTTAGAATAAACCCTCTTTCTTTAACCGCTTGAATGGCAATAAAAGTTCAGTCCAGCCTTGAGTATGGATGATTTTGTGTGGGTGTTGTCAAAATTCGTAAAGTGGAAGTATGTGGCTGAAGCTCTTACTGCCGGAGTTATTGGTCCGTTTAGGACATGGGTCATTTGCAACCCTGTATTGTTCAAGCTAGAACTTCCTCCAGTGCTAAATACCAAGAATATCTTACACATCTCACAACTCAGGAAATTTAGACCGCTACCAGACATGTCTGGTGTAGAGTCCAGAGGCCTCCTAAAGGGGGGGAACTGTCACATGTTGAATGCTTTGTAATTAGTGATGGGCGAATCCTAAATTACTCGGAATCGCTTGACTCTAGCGAGTCCGAGCACAGGACTCGCTACTCGTTGCGAGTCTAGCGAGTCCAATGTTAATGAATGGGGAAGCGAGTAATAGCGAGTAGTGTGAGATTTACAAATCGCAGATGTGTCTCGGAAGCTTCAGCCTGAAGCAATCCTAGTTTTGTCATTTATTTGCATTGCTCGTTTACTTTGTAAGTAATCGCTGACTCGCACAGATAAGATCCTGTCTTCTCTGTGTTCTGGCTGCCCCAGCTCCAGGGTCCTAGAGCCTGCCTGCTGCCTGATGTAGCAGTGCTGAGATTGTTCTCAGTCTGCTCATTCCCTGTGTACAGACATGAATGTCTGTGCACAGAGATGATGTAGCAGAGCTGAGATTGTTCTCAGTCTGCTCATTCCCTGTGCATAGAGATCTATATATATGCACAGGGGATGTAGCAGAGAGGACATCGCGTTTTGGATTGCGTCGGACGGAAGAGGATTTTTTTAATTAAAGATGGAGTCCCTAATGGCTTTTTTTTTTATTTCTAATAAAAAATTTTCTTTGTGTTGTGTTTTTTTAAAACAATTTAATAGAAATTCATGGCGGTCATGTCTAATATTGGCGTGACCGCCATAAATTTCGGGCTTAGGGCCAGCTGATAATACAAAGCTGGCCCTAACCCCTTTATTACCCAGCGTGCCACCGCTACCAGGGCCGCTGGAAGAGCGGGGTTCAGCGCCAGAGGATGGCGCTTCAATGAACGCGCCATCTTCTGGGGCGGCTGCGGGCTGCAATTTGCAGCGGGGGGTGCCCAGAAAGCTTGGGCATCCCTGCCCTGCGGATTCCAGCCCCCAGCTGCTTAGCTGTACCTGGCTAGACATAGAAATTGCGCAGAGCCCCACGCATTTTTTTAAAATTATTTCATGAAATTCTGAGATTCTGACTCTGACTCTGAGACTCTGACTCTGAAATTCATGAAATAATTTTAAAAAAATGCGTGGGGCTCCGCGCAATTTCTATGTCTAGCCAGGTACAGCTAAGCAGCTGGGGGCTGGAATCCGCAGCGCAGGGATGCCCAAGCTTTCTGGGCACCCCCCACTGCAAATTGCAGCCCGCAGCCGCCCCAGAAGATGGCGCGTTCATTGAAGCGCCATCCTCTGGCGCTGAACCCCGCTCTTCCAGCGGCCCTGGTGGCGGTAGCACGCTGGGTAATAAAGGGGTTAATACCAGCTTTGTTATACAAGCTGGTATTAAGCCCGAGATTCTTAATGTCAGGCCACATTTGACCCAGCCACTAAGAATCTCCAATAAAGGATTAAAAAAACACAACACAGAGAAAAATTTTTATTTGAAATAAAAAAAAAGCCATTAGGGACTCCATCTTTAATTAAAAAAATCCTCTTCCGTCCGACGTAGTCCAAAACGCGATGTCCTCTCTGCTCATCCCTGTGAATAGATAGATGTCTATGCACAGGGAATGAGCAGACTGAGAACAATCTCAGCACTGCTACATCATGTCTGTGAGCAGGCGGGCTCTAGGACCCTGGAGCTGCACAGAGAAGACAGCTGGACTCGGCTCGCAAAGAAACAGCAGTTACTTTGCGAGTTTCCCTGCTATCACTGGCACAGTAGCCAGTGATTACTCGCACGAGTCTAATGCAAACAATGGCAATCCTAGTTTTGTCAGCGTTTCTGAGAAAACTAGGATTGATATTGATTTGCATTGGACTCGTGCGAGTAATCACTGGGAAACTCGCAGAGTACCGAGTCCTGCGAGTCCCTTACTACTCGCCGAGTAACGAGTCCTAGCGAGTAGATTCGCCCATCCCTATTTGTAATCCATGTGTATTGCTGCTATGATTAAAATCTGAGTTTATTTCCTTTGGCACATTCAAAGTTAATATAACAATGCTGCTGTGTGCGGCTCTACAGGTGGAAGTGGAGGGGTTTAGAACAAGAAAGAAGAAATATCAGCTCACCACTGATGTCCTTCTCCGAGAATACCCTTCATAGCATGAGTCTCGGCTTGGCAACCGCTGATTAGGGAACCAGAAGGCAGAGATTGATCCAGCGATGGGGAAAAATGACAGCACGTAGAGGAAAATTATATAAAACTTCACTTTATTGCAAATCCATAAGAAAAATATATAAAACTAATGCACAGTGTGCGGCAGTCAGATTAGTCCATAGGGCTGTTAAGAGCGACGTGCTTCAGCTAAAGGTGGAGGGGTGTGTCTTAGCATTCAGATCTCCACTCCCTCAGCCTTGAAGTAGTTTCACTTCCTTCCACCGTGTGAAAATTGTATTTCTTATGGTATTTTTATACCTTGGGTCAAAACAGATGTTGTGCACATATGTACATTTTTTTTAATTTACATACCGTAGCTCAAAAGGTTGTTTTTACTCAATACTGAGCAAAGGGTCTGATTACTTATGACCATGTGATATTTCAGTTTTTTTTTTTAATAGATTTGCACAAATATCTACATTTTTGTTTTTTTCAGTCATGATGGGGTGCAGAGTGTATATTAATGGGAAAAAAATGAACTTTTTTGAATTTACCAAATGACTGCAGTGAAACAAAGAGTGAAAAATTTAAAGGGGTCTGAATACTTTGCGTACCCACTGTATAACAGGAATTTTAGTGGTAAAAAATTTAATTCTTTATTATTAATTTTTTGTACATTTTGTTTTCACATTTTATCCCTTTCTTGTAAGTAATGTCATGTTACAATTAGCTCCATATATTAATTTAGGCCAAAATCTTGTAGTATTGTCTTTGTCCCCATCTTGCAGTCATTTTCCCTATCCTGGTCCCTATTTTGTAGTTATGTCCCCATCCTGGTCCTCATCTTGCATTAATATTTGTGATCCTGTTCCCCATCTTGTAGTAATGTCCCCATCATGGTCCTCATCTTTTAGTAGTATACCCATCTTGTCGTAATTTCACCACCATGTTCCTCTTTTTGTAGTAATATCGCCAAACTGATCCCCTTCTTGTAGTAGTATCACAATCTTGATTACCTTCTTGTAGCAATGTCCCCATATTCATCCTCATATTATAGTAAAGACCCCATCCTGATCCTCATCCTTCAGTAATGTACCCATTCTCGTTCCCATCTAGTAGTAATGTACCCTACTTTGCTGTTTTTCCCATACACATAAAAAAAGATTCTTCTCAACTATCCTCCATCCCCTCGGCAGGCGCCGTCAACCTCTTGATATTCACGGCCCATTCCAAGGGGTTGCTGACTTTAGCACTTTAATTTGAATGTATTGCTAGTGCTGCGCAGAAACAAACTCATTGACTGGAAAGAACCTATATTTTTTAATCCACTCTTTGTTTTACATGTATTTTTAAAAACAAAAATTGGAATTTTTTTCATATCACAATCTTTATAAGAAAAAAATGAGTTATCTTGAAATTGTTTTAATCTTGCCATTAAAGCAGCATATATATTTAGTTTTCAGTATTAGAGTGGTTCTTTAAATGAAAGCCCTCTGCCACTGGTAATGTACTCACCTTCCAGCATCTTCACCTCTTACCAATGCTACTCTGGTCCCACGGCGCCATCTTGTACCCGTAATGTTTGACTGGAGGTCCAAAGTTACATCACAAGTGCTCAATGCATCTCTACGAAAGCCAGAATGTTATATAACATGAAGGGATAAAACATAAAATCTGATTTAAACAATTTTTTGTGATCATAGTTTCCCTTTCACCTAGAGAAGAACAATTTAAACTTCTCATGTATCAGTTTATCCATAAAGAATAGTTTTAATGACAATCATATGTATAATTCTTCCTTTGTGGAGGCAAAGTAAAACTTGTTACCAAATACTCCAAAAATGCATAATCCTTTCTGAATTCATAAAATTCTGTTTTGAAATTGAGGATTATATAGCCATTGCCATGGATTTTCAAAGTATGTATAACAGCCTCATCAGGTATCAGAAATGTATTTAGCAATGTATGGATTTTGTAAAGTGAAATCTGCTTACAGATCAACTATAAAACCAGGGCAGACAACATATGATGTCAATGTAAAGATGTTATGCATGTAGTATTTTCTTTTTTAAATATTCAATTCTGCAGAAAAGTATTATTATATCCTGAGAGGCAGGGGCGTAACTACAATAGGTGCAGAGGTTGCGATCGCACCCGGGCCCTGCAGCCTAGGGGGGCCCAAAAGTTCCTACGGCCCATAGAAAAAGACTAGTACTATTTATAAGATTTGCAATAATTGGGGGCCCTGGTGAAGCTTTCACATCAGGGCCCCTGGGCCTGAAGTTACTCCACTCCTGAGAGGGTTCAATGAACAGTGCTTTAACTTCCACTCGACATTTTATACAATGATACTATAAGGGTTATCAGTTATCTGCATGAAGGGTCACCCTGAAACTTGAAGAGGGAAGATTTTTACTTTTACGTATTGCAAACAACATCTTTAGATGGTTTTGACATGTCTGTGAAGCAATAACTGTTGTGTTAAAGGTTACATACAATGGAGCTTTTTTTATCTATTGATTTGTTGTCTAATTAAGTCAGAATGAAGGAAGGACTATTGGAGGTCATTGTGTGTGAAAAGAAGAAAAAGAGAGCAAGGCAGATCTTTGATATAGCATTTGTACTACAATAGGACAATATCTGCTCATCATTGAATATAGGGACAGAAATAGAGGGCAAAACCTAAACATTCAGAGGATGAGGTTGACAGGTTGAGGAGATATTTAAGCAACACTTGTAATGCATTTCTTATGTGGCACCCCAGGGTTGATGTGCCACAGTAACACCACAAAGGGTTAACGCCCCACACAACCCACAACACTACACTAGCGCCTCCAGGCCAGAAGGTGGAGCTAAAGCTGCTTCCCTATATATTCTGGTGAAGAGAGGAAGTGGCAGTTAGTTCAGTGCTGGGCAGCACTGAGGAAGAAAGACCTGGGTGTAAAAGAGCTGCGTTAGGCTCACCCCACGGTCCACTGTCCAGTTCCAGGCCAAGTCAGGGTCTAAGGAAAAGGAGACAGAGCAGAGAGGAACACACCTGGGAGACTGAGTGCCCTGAGACTCGCCCCAGAGAAGCGCATAGAACGGATACCGGATCTGATGCTGTGCCTGACACAAACAGCACAGTGAACACCGGATGAGTGAAGGTCCCACATCTTCAATGTACCACAGCGAAGCAACATGGCGGGGTCAGAATCACGGAATAAGACTCAAGTTGCCTAGCAAGTTGGTACCCGTGAGGGGAGAAAGGGTTGGCAGCTTAGCTAAAGCGGCAGCAGGGCCACACACACAGTGCAGGACCAGTAAGCCAAAGGACCCAGCCAGAGTGGGAGCAACTCGGTCCCTGTACAGACTCCGTGGACAGTACTCAGCTGAATACCATCAACAGTAAAGGACTTGGAAAACTACAAAACTGTGAGTCTGTGTAATCCTTGCAAACCCTGTTCTCCCTCACAAACTGTTTTCATCACTACTGCCCTGGGGACCAGGCTCTGCCCGTGGAGAGCCGTCACATCACAGGCTGTTATCCATCATCCCCGGAGGTTCTGCAGCAGCGGTGGTCACCCTGACCACATACCATGGGTGGCAGCACGACTTTCTCCCCTGTAAATACCCCCCTTTACTTGTGGGCTCAGGACGCGGTCCGGACCATGACCGCCGTGATAACCCCTGTGATACCCCGGTCCGGTACCGAGTACCCCATTCCAGTGGGCTCCACAACTTACATTATATTAAGCCTTAAGTGTTAGGCTGCTTTCACATCACTTTTATTTTCCTGTCCGTGGGATCCTACTTTTTGTAGGACCCCACGGACAGGAAAGGACACCACAGGGGGTGACCCATTCTGTGTCCGGGTCCTTGATTATCACAGATCCTGACACAGCGGGGCACTTTCACTTCTGCAATGTATAATATACATTGCGGAAGTGATATTAAGTAAAAGATAGAGTTAAAAATAAAAAATCAGTGTTCTCACCTATCCGCGATCCACCGCTGCTTCCAGCAAGGTCGGGTGCTTATAGGACCTCAACCTGATCAGTTGATCGGGTCACATGACTGCAGTTACCACGGTAACTGTGGTCATGTGATCCGATGACGCTGCCGGGTTGTGATATCATGGCAGGTCCTATCACTCGGAGCTTGCTGGAGGCAGCGGTGGATCGCAGACAGGTGAGCATACAGATTTTTTATTTTTAACTCTTTCTTTTACTTAATTTCACTTCTGCAATGTATGTATATACATTACAGAAGTGAAATTAGATGGTTAGGAACAATTTTAGTGTACTGAGCATGCTCAGTACACTAAAATTGGGTCCGAGGAGTGATCAGGTGTTTCCTCTGACCCGCGCTCTTTGGCCCCCACGCTAAAGGCTGAAGATCGGATCGGATTTGGCCTAATGCCATCCGATTTTGTGGGATCCATTTTTTTGCTGTGCCAAAAATCGGAGCAGTCTCCGATTTTTGGCACAGCTAATAATCGGAGACAAATCAAATCCCACAAAATCGGATGGCAATTAGGCCAAATCCAATCCATCCCCCATAGGATAACATGTGGGCCAAATCGGATCCAAGGCTGTCCGTTGTAAAACGGACATCCACGGATACAACAAAAACGTGTTGCAAAAGCACCCTTAGTAAACTTTGAAACAATAGATCACATACTGAGCTGCTGCAAGGAGATCAAGCAGACAGACTACAAGAAAATGCATAATACAGTTGCTCAGATGATTCACTGGAACTTGTGCCACAATTACTATCTTCCTGTCATAAAGAACTGGTGGGATCATAAACCTGAAAAGGTAATTGAAAATGAACATGCAAAACTACTATGGGACTTCCAAATTCAGACTCATAAAGTCTTGGAACACAATACTCCGGACCGTACCATTGTAAGAAGAAAGGAAGTGTGGATTGTCGATGTGGCAACTAGAGATGAGCCACCACCCCGGTGTTCGAATTCGATTCGATTCGTCGAATCGACGGGGTGTTCGACGAATGTTCGCCGAATGCTCGACGAACACGATCGAACACCCCGGAAAATGAACAATCCGGGCCTGTGGGGCATTTTCACTTCCACAATGTATATACATTCATTGTGGAAGTGAAAAAAAGTGAAAGAAAGTGTTAAAAATAAAAAAATTATCAATGCTCACCTGTCCGCGGTCCACCGAAGCCTCCGGCAAGGTCCTGCGGCTTCTAGGACCTGTGTGACGTCATGTTCTCGCGCGAACTCCGGTCACATGACCGGAGTTCCGCGAGAACGTGACGTCACCACAGGTCCTGGAAGCACAGGACCTTGCCGGAAAGCTTAAAATAGATATTTTTATGTTTCGGACCCTTTCTTTAAGTAAAAGTTACTTAAAGAAAGGGTCCGAAACATACAAATATATATTTTAAGCTTTCCGGCAAGGTCCTGTGCTTCCAGGACCTGTGGTGAAGTCACGTTCTCGCGGAACTCCGGTCATGTGACCGGAGTTCGCACGAGAACATGACGTCACACAGGTCCTAGAAGCCGCAGGACCTTGCCGGAGGCTTCGGTGGACCGCGGACAGGTGAGCATTGATTATTTTTTTATTTTTAACACTTATTAGCTGTTTATTTTGGCCGAAAATGCGGCAGATGCGGTTTTCTGACCGCATCTGCCGCATTTTCGAACCAAAATCGAACATGTTCGATATTCGCCGAATTTGAACCAAATTGTTCGAATTCGGCGAATGACTCGTATAGCGCCAAAATCAACTCGAATTTGAGATTGGCGAACTATTCGAATCGAACATCGCTTATCTCTAGTGGCAACACCAGGTGACAGCAGGATTGAGGAGAAGTAACTGGAAAAAACTTACACGATATGAGGATTTAAAGATCGAACTGCAAAGAATCTGGCACAGGCCAGTGAAGGCAGTCCCAGTGGTAATCATCACTCTGGGTGCGGAGCCTAAAAACCTTGGCCAGCACTTGAAAACCTATTGGAGTTGACAAAATAACAATCTTTCAGCTGCAAAAGGCAACAGGCCACCCTGTGCTTCTGAACCTGCTGGCTTTCTTAGGGAAAACGTGCAAAGTGTACTCAGGAACACCTCCTGTTCCTATGATACATACAGTTCAGATGAAGAAGTCTGTCTGCAGCACTTCCAATATGATGCGGCAATGATCTTTATTCCAGCATAAGGCACATGGCAATGTTTCGAGCCAACCACGCTCTTTTTCCAGCAACAACATAGTCATTAGCTAACATACTTATAGTCCTCCTGCCTGTTGCATCACTTCCTTACAGTTCATTAACATAATAATACATTTCATAAATACATCCATATATCAGTGCAATATACTTTAAACCATAACACCTCAATGTGTCATCCTATATTCCATCTTTTAAGTGCTTGTGTTTATCACCACTTAACTACTGTTCATCTGGAAGTCTGTGTGTGCCTCCTTGGGCCTCCATGTACGTTCCCTCCTCTGTGCGCCTTCCTGTGTGTGCCTCCCTATGCCTTTCTCCCTGTGTGTGTCTCCCTTTGAGTGCCTCCCTGTGCCTCTGTGTGCCCCACGCCTCCCTGTGTGTGCCTCACTGTGCATGTCTCCCTGTGCCCCCCCACCTCCCTGCTCCCTGAGCCTGTCCGTACCTTTTCCTCAGACTAAGACCCTTGATGATGTCACGGTCACGTGATCAGTCACGTGCACCTGATCACATGACTGACATCACTACAGGTCTTTTATGCAAGGCACAGAAGTCAGTCTGAGCACAGCAGTGGCAACGTGAGCAGCTGTTTTGCGTCTGGTCCGGTCTTCGGTGGCACCGCTGGTGTTAGTGTACGAGGGTGTGTTAATATGGCTTCTGGCATGCTTCCAGCAGTGTACTAAATTGTGGGATTCGTGGACAACGCTTTGAGAGTTGATGACACATTACCCTAGTTAAATATATGCATGTATATATATATATATATATATATATAGTTAAGTATATATACACATACATATACACACCACATATATGAAGATCTGCAAGAAATTTCTCCAACTATTATTCTGGTGGTGATTATAAAAGACAGTTTTTATTCAGATTCCGTTTAAGTATAAACGCAGAGACCGCCTCTGGACCCTGGACATATATATATTTATATGTCAGGTGGGAAGACTGCAAGTCATGTATTAAATCATCTAATAAACTTCCCCTATTCACTTCCATGTTAAATGGTCGTTCCCTGCTTCGCTCGTACAGGGGGGCGTATACATCGCAGTTGTGTTGCCTGCCAATATCTCCCTGTGTGACAGCTCCTATGCGATCTTGGATTACTGCCAAAAATGTGCGCGCTCCCGTGCTGTTGTATCCAATATCGGGACGATGTCGAGACGTGTAAAGCGGCCAATACTCTCTCCATGACAGTGCAGTACAGACACAATTGCATCTCAACAAATTAGAATATCATCAAAAAGATCTTTTATTTCTATAATTCAATACTTAAAGTGAAATGCATATTATACAGAGTCATATATTTCAATTGTTTATTTCTGTAAATGTTGATGATTATGGCTTACAACCATTGAAAACCCAAAACTCATTATTTAAAAAAAATTTGAATATTATCTAAAAGCAAATGAAAAAGTTATTTTTAACTCATAACTGTTGGCCTAGTGAAAATTATGTACACTAAATGCACTCAATACTTGGTCTGGGCTCCTTTTGCATGAATTACTGAATCAATGCAGCATGGTGTAGAGGCGATCAACCTGTCACACTGCTGAGGTGTTATGGAAGCCCAGGTTGCTTTGATTGCAGCCTGCAGCTCATCTGCATCGTTGGGTCTGTTGTCTCTCATCTTCCACTTGACAATACCCCATAGAATTTCTATGGGGTTTATGTCAGGCGAGTTTGCTGGCCAATCAAGCACAGTGATTAGTGATGGGCGAATCCTAAATTACTCGGACTCGCTTGACTCTACCGAGTCCGAGCCCGGGACTCGCTACTCGTTGCGAGTCTAGCGAGTCCAATGTTAATGAATGGGGAAGCGAATAATAGCGAGTAATGTGTGATTTAAAAATCGCAGATGTGTGTCGGAAAGCGCTCGCATTGCCGTGTCGGAAGCCCCACTGGCAACTGTATTTTGCTGCTGTCTCCGAGGCCAAAGTCGCATGTGTTGGAGGCGAGGCAAGCGACTTTCTGCAGCAAACCCCATGCTTTGTGCAAACAGGAAATAAGCCGACTCGAGCTTCCTGGCTGGACGCGCAGAAAGTCACAGCGAGGAAGCATGGCTCCTGTCGACACCCTGCAATTAATTGCTCTGGTGGAGGCTCGGCCCCTGCTTTGGCTGCCCACTGACCCTGCATATGGGGATAATGTCCAGCGGACTACGGCCTGGAGGGAGATCGCACAGGGCGTTTTCCCAACGTTTCATCGTTGTGGCCATGATGTGCAGAGCAATATGGGTGAGTTAAATGTGTTCACACGTTATATTGCATTTACCGTATATAGTCGTGTATAAGCCGACCCGTGTATAAGCCGACCCCCCTACTTTAGCCCCAAAAAAGTGGGAAACCATATTGACCGCCATTCTTGTATACAGCGGCTATCACTGTTAGACATCCCCCCAGCAGAGTATACAGCTCCACCTGCAGAGTATACAGGCCCCCCCAGTGTGTATATATGCCACCGATATTAGGGTATACAGCCCCCCCGTGGGTACACAGGTCCCCCAGCACTGGGTATACATGGCCCCCAGTGGTTATACAGGGCCCTCATAGTAGGGTCTACAGCCCCCCCGTGGGTATACAAGACCCCAGCAGTGGGTATACAGGGCCCCCGTGGGCATACAGGGCCCCCATAGTAGGGTATACAGGGCCCTCAATGTGTTATAATGCGCCGTTGCATGGTTGCCTATATTTGGATGGGTTCACAATAGTACACTTAGTTTAAGGGCTGTTCCTCCTGGCTCTGAAGGCCAGGGGGTTGGGTGTATATAAATACCACTAATGAGCGGAGTCTGGTGCCCGCACTATTACATTCTCTATGCGTTGACATGTGCCCTGCCCCATTTGTGATTGTGGCCACGTGAGCTCAATGTCCGTAATGCTGTTGATGATGTTCCACACTGTCGTTTCCATGTGCCTTGTATACACATTTCACACACAACATGATTAAAATGTTATTGTTGATTTGTACACATACTTTTAGTGTTTCAAATGTTAAAGAGGTCTAAACCCGGTTTGAAATCATTTCACAGTTGACCACATTATGAAGCGCTGGAGGAGCTGCCGCGACCAATTTAAGCGGCAACACCGGAGGATCATGGAGGGGGGCCCGGAAGCTGGTCACGGGATAATATATTGCCACTATGAACGGCTGTCATTTCTGGAACCGGTGGCCCGTATGCCAAGGTATGTGTCTGCCGCACTGTTGTTTACTATTATTGTTATTATTATTTTTTAATATAGCGCCATTAGGTTCCATGGCACTTTACATGAGGATAAGGGTTAACGACAAAAAACAGTCCATGAAGACAATCAGGTCATACAGGTACAAGAGGAGAGGACCCTGTCCACGAGGGCACACAATGTACGTATGAAGCTCTATAATGAGTGTGCTGGTTTACATACCCACACAGGGGTTTGTTTCTGCCATGGTGCAACACAATTCTATTACCTTTGGCAATGATCCAGGACATACACATTTATAGTCACATTGTGACGTTTGGACAAATAAGCAATGTTCTGCAGGGTGGTCAGACACAATGTTCCGTGACCTCACAATTAGCTATTATTGTTGGCATGTTTGTGGAACAAAGCCATGTTCTTCCCTCCAATGGCCTCTAAGGTGTGTGGCCCTGTCTGGTTTGCCTGTCATAAGCCTCAGTTGTATCATTTCCTAATGGCCTCGACTTGCATAAGGGCCACATACATCCCTACACATTTAGTTGTGGGTGTTTTTTTTCGGCAAAATAACGTTGCAAGGATATACCCCTTTTGCACTAAACTGTTTGTACACCATCCCAGATTGCTGACACATTCACACACATTTCAGAACATACCCTGTATCACTACAAATATGTGTGGTTCAGTTTTCCCATGGGTTTATTTGGGGCTGCAAGGTGATGGTGTAGATATTAGGGCCCACATGTGAATTTTACTTTTTTTGTCGTTAACTCATGGCCACATTACGAATCCTCCGGAAAACATAGCGTATTAATGCTGTATTAAATCAAACTAAAGAGGGCCATATTTTAAGTGCAACAGCCTTTTATGTCCAAGGTCCTTTAGGAAACCCGAGGTTTGTCCTTGCTGTTCCCGTTTTTTTGTTCGGCCCCGTTGGAATAACTAAAACTGTCCATCTGTGCATACCACCTTGTTTGGCACCAACGATGTGTGACCTGCTGCTCAAAGACAACCACATACTCTATGTCCATTACAGTCGTTTCAAATCCCAAGCCATCTGTTTGTTGTGTTTTATTTATCAAGACATTCCTGATTAGCATACATGGCAGCAACAAGGAGTGTAGGCCACTAACGCCAAATGCTCATGTGTCACCTATGCTGCAGGACTCCATTTCCTGTCTTGCTCACCTGCCCTATAGATCTGGGTTATGTGCATTGAGACCAAGGCCGTCCACACTGTGTGTTTTTGTGTCCATCTGATGGCAAACAACCCTGAATAATGTGTTTGCCTCACAGTGTCAGGCTATAGCTTTGTCCACATAAAGTTTCCACAAAAAGTCAAAACAATAGTTGTGGCCACTAATATGTCTTCAAGTGACTACATAGCTGTCCTGCCTAAGTCAGGGCACAGTGTAATAGTGCAGACTAATTTTAAAATTTGTAATGTAATGGCAAAAAATCGTGGAGCAACAGTACCCACACATACAATATAGTTTGAGGCATGAGCCAAAAATGTCATTAATTTATTTGCTGCAATTCCATCTTAAGGGCAACAATGAAAAGACACAGAATACACAGATACACTGAGTCAAAAAAGCGTGCACATGTTATGTTTGGCCTATGGTTTTGTTTCCAAAGGCAACCCATTCACCAAATGTTTTTTATATTTACCCACAGAGCTGCTCACTTTCGGAGGCGGCGTTGGAACCCGCCACCACAGCTGCCTGAGGAGGGGAGGGAGGCCCCTCAACCCCCACCAGATGAGGAGGAGGGAGTAGCACCACCACCACCACCGCCACCACCACCACCACCGCCGCCACCACCACCACCACCTTTGGGGCCGCAGATACAAGAAGAGGAGGATGAAGGGCCACACCAGCGCCCTCCAGTGCCGACTGCCAGCAGCAGTGTGGGGAGTCACTGGAACCCCAGCAGCCCTGCTCTGATCCCGGGGGCACCACAAGACCGCAGAGGACAGTGTAGTGCTGACTTTGCCCGCAGTCTCATACCGTTCTTGGATGACATTCCATTCGAGAGACGACTGCGGGCATGGTCAGCAATACACATTGTCCTCGATGCGTGTAGGCCCCCAAACCATCCTGGGCAGGTGTTTGATTTTTTGGAGGAGTGGCGGCTCAGCAGATCAAACATCCTGGACAGGGCCACACCCCGGGACAGGTATGTTGCGACCCAGAGGTGGTGTCCAAGAATCAGGGGCCTACCAAGCCAAGGCCAACCGGCCCAGATGCCCCAGCCTACAGGCTTCCAACCACTGGGTGAGGTACTGCATGGGGCCCTGGACCTACTCAACGACCAGGGTGATGGTGCCACGTTACAGCCAAGGCCGGAGGATGCGGCAACCTACCACCAGCTGTAGACCCCTTTTTTTTTTTTGTTTATTTTTTGTTCCTGTGCATTGCACAATTTCTTTGTTATGTTATTATTTGTTTTTACAAAGTTTAAACCCAAAAAAAAAAAAAAAAAAAAAAAAATTCTGACATCTTTGCCATTATGGCGAAATAATACCCAGTTGACAAAAACTGCTTTGTGTCTGTCTTTTTTCAGGGAATGGATGTGTAGGTTTTTTTTGTGGGTGGCCTTAAAGTCATCATCATTAGCAAGTACTTTACGGCCCGCATGGCGCATGAAGGCACCTTGGTTATTATGTGGAAAATCATGACTGCACATACAAATGTTGCTGACAAATAAATAGTGCCTGTGTTTGTGGGGGGGTTACTTAATGACTCGGTATGGCAACAACACTGGGAACACAGATGCGATAGGCTGGGACGTCTACTTGCAACAGAGCGCGTCTACGCGTTATCTCCGTAGCGTACAGTGGGACCCTTCGCCATGCTCCAGCAGGATCTTAGTACAAGCAACGTTTTCGATGCAGGCATAGGCCTGTTGCCACAAAAAATTAGCCCAAGGGGCGAGATCAACTCTATTTTGAAGTTGAGGAGGGCGCGTGGCCCATACTATTTGCTTGTCCTGAGAGCATAGTACAAGCAACGTATTCAATGCAGGTATAGGCTTGTAGCCTCAAAAAATTAGCCCAAGGGGCGAGATCAACTCTATTTTGAAGTTGAGGAGGCCGCGTGGCCCATACTATTTGCTTGTCCTGAGAGCATAGTACAAGCAACGTATTCGATGCAGGTATAGGCTTGTTGCCTCAAAAAATTAGCCCAAGGGGCGAGATCAACTCTATTTTGAAGTTGAGGAGGGCGCGTGGCCCATACTATTTGCTTGTCCTGAGAGCATAGTACAAGCAACGTATTCGATGCAGGTATAGGCTTGTAGCCTCAAAAAATTAGCCCAAGGGGCCAGATCAACTCTATTTTGAAGTTGAGGAGGGCGCGTGGCCCATACTATTTGCTTGTCCTGAGAGCATAGTACAAGCAACGTATTCGATGCAGGTATAGGCTTGTTGCCTCAAAAAATTAGCCCAAGGGGCGGGATCAACATTTTTAAAATTTATGCAAGGCACTTGAGCCAAACTATATGTTTTATTTCAGTTTGAGAAATGCCCACAATGCAGGCATAGGCGTGTTGCCTTAAAAAATTCAGCCAAGAGACTGTTTTGGATTGTCTGACATAATTCAACGGTCAAAAAACATCACAAGTGCATGCTTTATTAAAGTAACATTACTGACACTGATTGTGTAGTTTTGTTGTCATGCAGCAAGTGTAGCAGGAACATTATTTATCCAATCTTCTTAGCAGAGGGACATTGTTTATCCTTTGTGTCAGAAGAGGACATAATGTTTAAACCGCACTGAGCCAAACGTAACAAATTTGAAAATGTCCCTCTAGGTTTGGGTACTGTCGTCTGAAGGGGTTAAGAACTTTGATGATATCAAGTCCTTGTTAAACTTAATGAGAGTGAGTCTGTCGGCATTTTCTGTAGTCAGCCGTGACCTTCTATCAGTGACAATTCCCCCAGCGGCACTAAAAACACGCTCTGATGTCACACTAGCAGCTGGGCAGGCCAGCAACTCCAAGGCATACAAAGACAGCTCAGTCCAAGCGTGAAGCTTGGAAACCCAGTAATTAAAGGGTACAGAGGGGTCGGTTAAGAAGCTGGTAGTGTCACACACATACTCGTTCAACATGTTTGACAATGTTTGTCTCCTAGACAAGGGGACCGTAGGCACAATCCGTTGCAGATTGGAAGGTCTGTTGAACATCGCCCAGTTGGTGGACATCTTACCACCACCTCTTCTTGACAATGTGGCAGTTTGTGTTCGAACCAAAGGCTGCTGTGGCAAAGAGCTGCTTGTTCGTGGTATAGCGGAGTCAGATGGTGAAATTGACATTAAATTGTCAACCACCACACTTTTGAAATAATCCATCGTTAAGCCCCTTGGTGACTGCAACAGCAGCGATGGAAACTTGTCTTTGTAGCGTGGGTCAAGGAATGTTGACAACCAGTAGAGGTCGCTGTCATAGATGTTAATGACGCGTGGATCCTGGGACAGACATTGAGACATGAAGTCAGACATGTGTGCTAGGCTACAAAGACTCATGTCTTCTGTGTCACCAGACTGATGAACAATAGGCATCATGGTCTCAAAATCGGTCTCCGCCTCCTGCTCTTCAGCCCACCCATGCTGTACCGACATAAAACTGGGGTTGGGAGTTCCATCAGGGTGCACCTCAGTACCATGGAGAAATAAATCGTCTTCATCTTCCTCATCACTGTTTTGTTCTGCAGCCAATGTTGCCGGCTGAAATTGGCTTTGCTGGCTCTGATCCTGGATGTTAAAATGTGGATCCATAGCCCTCTGCTGTGCCCTCAATGATTCTGTTTTAAGATTCAGGAGAGAATCTTTAAGCAAACACAGCATGGGGATGGTGAGACTAATAATGGACTCATCACCGCTGACCAGTTTTGTGCAGTAATCGAAGTTCTCTAGAACCTCGCAAAGGTCAGCGATCCAGACCCACTCCATCGTACCAATGTGTCTTGTATTACTTCCTGGGTGACGGGCATGTTGCAGCTGATATTCCGCTATAGCCCTCTGCTGCTCATTGAACCTAGCCAACATATGGAATGTAGAATTCCATCGTGTGGGCATGTCGCAAATTAATCTGTGTTTGGGCAAATTAAATTGCTGTTGAAGGGCAGATAGACTTGCAAGTGCCGTTGATGAATGTCGGAAATGTCCGCAATTTCTACGCACCTTCTCTAGTAGATCAGATAACTCTGGGTAATTTTTCAAGAATTTCTGAACTACAAGATTCAGTACGTGAGCCATGCAAGGCACGTGTTGAAGTTTACCGAGCTTTATTGCTGCAACAAGGTTTCGTCCGTTATCACTGACAACAAGACCTGCTTGTAGTTGCAGTGGGGCCAGCCACTCATCTGTCTGTTGTTTAACACCTTTCCACAGCTCGTTTGCAGTGTGAGGTGTGTCACCTAGACAGATGAGCTTAAGAAGAGCCTGTTGTCGCCTGGCTGATGCAGTACTGCAAAGCTCCCAACTTTGACGTGATGTGGCGGACAAATCAGCAGTCGTCAAGGAAGTTGAAGACGCACATTGTGTTGTAGAAGTATATGAGGACGCGGACACCCGGAATGATGCTGTGCCCGCTATTCGTGGAGTTGGTAGGATCGCAGATATTCCACTATTACACTTTGGGACAATCTCGACAAGGTTGATCCAGTGAGCTGTCAGGGATATGTATCTGCCCTGTCCACAAGTACTTGTCCAGGTATCAGTTGTCAGGTGAACTTTTCCGCTCACAGCATTTGTCAGTGCACGCTTCAAGTTGTTAACCACGTGCAGATGTAGCGCGGGTATGGCAGTACGTGAAAAAAAATTGCGACTGGGGACAGTGTATCGTGGTGCTGCCACAGCCAACAACTCCCTAAAAGCCTCAGTATCAACAAGCCTAAATGGCAGCATTTCTACAGCTAACAGCTTAGAAATTTGCGCTGTCATTTGTCGAGAAAAAGGGTGTGTGGATGGGTGCTTCCGCTGCCTCTCATACAGCTGTGGAACAGACAACTGGACAATTGGCGCAGACTCACAAGTCACTTGACTACTGTCATATCTCTGGTCTAACGCAGCTTGTGGTGAGATCGTATGAGTAGGAGCTGCTGCATGAACAGTAGATGGTGAAGGACGATTCTGAAGTGGCATAACGGTGTTGAGGTCAGAAGGCCCTGATGTCGAACCCTGATGGGCCAACCACTGACTAGGGTGCTTAAGAGTCATGTGTTTTTGCATACTGCTGGTGCTCAAGTTTACTTTGCCCTGGCCTCTGCTCAGCCTGGCATAGCAGATGTTACATATAACCACATTTGGTACTGATGGGCTATCTTTGAAAAATTTCCAGACAATGGATGTTCGTCCTTTAGGTTGTGGTGTAGGAACTGATGGATGAGTCTGGCCAACACAAACTGTAGACACATTTTGGCCAACTGTTCTTAAAGTTGGGGCAACAGTTGGTACAGTTTGTGCAACAGTTGACACAATTTGGGCTACTGTTGTCACAGCTTGGATTCGGGATAAAGGAGTAAGCCTGGGTGCTTTAGGCGGTGGTACATAACCACTTTCCTCCTCCTGGCTGCTCTGTTGGCTCTGCATGTCAAGTGTCCAGGTTGGATCAGTGGTCTCATCATCCACCCCCTCCTCCTCAAAGTCATCTGGATAACGTGACTGGTCAGGCTGGCCAGATGAGATGTGTGTCTCATCATCATCATCATCCTCCACCTCCTGAGACGGTCTATGGCTTTGTTGAAAGGGACGTTCTTCAGGACGAGGTGAATCCAAACTTTGTCCATAGATGGAATGTACGTCTGGTTCAAGTATCTGTTCAGGCAGTGACAAAGAAAGGTCCGGTTGTCTGAATGGCTGATAAGAACCAAATAAATCTTCCGAATGCCCAAGTTCGCGGTCTAAATTTTCCTCCGTCTGGCGATGGCTTGAGGAAATAGGAAGATTTTGTGGATTAGATGACCCCGCGTTGTCAATAGCGGCACTTGAATATGGTGTCAAGGATGATTGTGTGCTGCCAGAACTCGTGGTTGAGGTCTTGTCAGCCATCCAAGATGTTATTTGGTCTTGATCTTCCGGCCTCAAGACACGTTTCGGTTGAGTACTGGGAAATTTAGACAGCAGGAAGGTGGATCGATCAATCCTTGTCTGTCTACTTCTACCAGTGCCTTGTTGTTCACGACTGCTAGGGCCCCGACCTCGTCCCTGTCCCTTTGCAGACTGGTTTTTGGGAATTTGGTGTTTTTGGGACATTGTTGACAAATGCACAGCCACCGAGATGGAGTTAGGTGTTGATGCAGACGTCACTTACTGGCGGGTTAAGTGTGTGCTAACACTTGACAGTGAAACACCACACTATTCCCTGAAAAAATTAGAAAGTGCGCACAGCCACCGAGATGGAGTTTGGTGTTGCTGCAGGCGTCACTTACTGGCGGGTTAAGTGTGTGCTAACACTTGACAGTGAAGCACTACACTATTCCCTGAAAAAATTAGAAAGTGCGCACAGCCACCGAGATGGAGTTTGGTGTTGCTGCAGGCGTCACTTACTGGCGGGTTAAGTGTGTGCTAACACTTGACAGTGAAGCACTACACTATTCCCTGAAAAAATTAGAAAGTGCGCACAGCCACCGAGATGGAGTTTGGTGTTGCTGCAGGCGTCACTTACTGGCGGGTTAAGTGTGTGCTAACACTTGACAGTGAAGCACTACACTATTCCCTGAAAAAATTAGAAAGTGCGCACAGCCACCGAGATGGAGTTTTGGTGTTGCTGCAGGCGTCACTTACTGGCGGGTTAAGTGTGTGCTAACACTTGACAGTGAAGCACTACACTATTCCCTGAAAAAATTAGAAAGTGCGCACAGCCACCGAGATGGAGTTTGGTGTTGCTGCAGGCGTCACTTACTGGCGGGTTAAGTGTGTGCTAACACTTGACAGTGAAGCACTACACTATTCCCTGAAAAAATTAGAAAGTGCGCACAGCCACCGAGATGGAGTTTGGTGTTGCTGCAGGCGTCACTTACTGGCGGGTTAAGTGTGTGCTAACACTTGACAGTGAAGCACTACACTATTCCCTGAAAAAATTAGAAAGTGCGCACAGCCACCGAGATGGAGTTTGGTGTTGCTGCAGGCGTCACTTACTGGCGGGTTAAGTGTGTGCTAACACTTGACAGTGAAGCACTACACTATTCCCTGAAAAAATTAGAAAGTGCGCACAGCCACCGAGATGGAGTTTGGTGTTGCTGCAGGCGTCACTTACTGGCGGGTTAAGTGTGTGCTAACACTTGACAGTGAAGCACTACACTATTCCCTGAAAAAATTAGAAAGTGCGCACAGCCACCGAGATGGAGTTTGGTGTTGCTGCAGACGTCACTTACTGGCGGGTTAAGTGTGTGCTAACACTTGACAGTGAAGAACCACACTATTCCCTGAAAAAATTAGAAAGTGCGCACAGCCACCGAGATGGAGTTTGGTGTTGCTGCAGGCGCCACTTACTGGCGGGTTAAGTGTGTGCTAACACTTGACAGTGAAGCACCACACTATTCCCTGAAAAAATTAGAAAGTGCGCACAGCCACCGAGATGGAGTTTGGTGTTGCTGCAGGTGTCACTTACTGGCGGGTTAAGTGTGTGCTAACACTTGACAGTGAAGCACTACACTATTCCCTGAAAAAATTAGAAAGTGCGCACAGCCACCGAGATGGAGTTTGGTGTTGCTGCAGGCGTCACTTACTGGCGGGTTAAGTGTGTGCTAACACTTGACAGTGAAGCACTACACTATTCCCTGAAAAAATTTGAAAGTGCGCACAGCCACCGAGATGGAGTTTGGTGTTGCTGCAGACGTCACTTACTGGCGGGTTAAGTGTGTGCTAACACTTGACAGTGAAGCACCACACTATTCCCTGAAAAAATTAGAAAGTGCGCACAGCCACCGAGATGGAGTTTGGTGTTGCTGCAGGCGTCACTTACTGGCGGGTTAAGTGTGTGCTAACACTTGACAGTGAAGCACTACACTATTCCCTGAAAAAATTAGAAAGTGCGCACAGCCACCGAGATGGAGTTTGGTGTTGCTGCAGGCGTCACTTACTGGCGGGTTAAGTGTGTGCTAAACATTGGCAGTGAAGCAGCACACTAGTCCCTGAAAAAATTAGAAAGTGCGCACAGCCACCGAGATGGAGTTTGGTGTTGCTGCAGGCGTCACTTACTGGCGGGTTAAGTGTGTGTTAACACTTGGCAGTGAAGCAGCACACTATTCCCTGAAAAAAATTATTAAGTGCGCACAATTAGTCGCAGAAGTAGGTGGCGTACGTGCTATTTGCAGCTAGGAGAGCAGCAACGCACTGTTCTGCCACAGACAAAATAACGCTGAAGGGGTTTTTAGGACCCAAAATCTATCAGCTGGCAAAAAATTGTAAATAGTACCTCAGCTAAGCCTCTCACTTCAGCTATTAGAACAGCTGAGTGAGTAAGCGAAGCTATGAGGTCGCTCCTGTGAACACTGTAAAGGCTGCAGCTCCCTGCTTCCCTGCCTGCCTACAGTGTCACAGTACACAGTACTCCTCTGTCCTCCTGCTAGCTCTCACAAGAGCTGTTTGGGGTTAATATAAGGAATCTTGAAGTTCCCTACACTCACTGACAATCCCTATGATCTGCTCCAGAATCTACCTCACCCTGTTCTAGCTCAGATCTTCAGAGAAATGTGCTCAAAATGGCGGTGGCAAGGCTTATATACAGCCTTGCCTGTCATCGATGACATAGCCATCACGATGGACAGAAGCCAATCATAGTAATGCCACAAGAAGAGGGCTGTGGCATTACTGAATAAGATTGGCTAACATGCTTGTCCATCTTCACAAGTTTGTCTGACCTAACACGCTAGGCTGTCTCGGAAGATTTGTCGGAACATAACAGATTCTGTATTCGCGAGTCCCGAATACAGAATACAGGACTCGGATTCGTAGACTCGCTAGGATTCGCTAGGAGTCGCTACGACTCGCTCGGAATCGCTACTTACAGCGGGTATCCGTGAAGCGGTGCCATTCTCTAAACGATTTGGGGGAGATTCAAGCTACATAGCGATGTGATATAGCGAGTCTCGCTAGTAAAACTAGGATTCCCATTTACTTGCATTGGACTCGCTACTTTGCGAGTCCTCGCTGGGAAACTCGCCGAGTAGCGAGTCCTGCGAGTCCCTTACTACTCGCCGAGTAACGAGTCCTAGCGAGTAGATTCGCCCATCACTAACAGTGATACTTTGGTTAGTAAACAAGGCATTGGTAATTTTGGCAGTTTCCAGTCCTGCTGGAAAATGAAATATCCAACTTAAAAAATCTTGTCAGCAGAGAGAAGCATGACATTTCCTGATAGACAGTAGCGCTTACTTTGGTCTTGATAAAACACAGTAGACCTGCACCAGCAGATGACTCGGCTCCCAAACCATCACTGATTGTGAAAACTTCACACTAGACCTCAAGCAGCTTGGGTTGTGACCTCTCCACTCTTCCTCAATACTTTTGGACCTTGATTTCCAAATGAAATGCAAAATTTACTTTCATCTGAAATCAACACCTTGGACCACTGACAACAGCCCAGTTCTGTTTGTTCTTGGCCCAGGTAAGACACTTCTTGCGTTGTCTATTGATCATAAGCGGCTTGACACAAGGAATGCATAATTTGTAGTCCATGTCCTGGATACTTCTATGTGTGGTGGCTCTTAAAGCACTGATTCCAGCAGCAGACCACTCCTTATGAACTGCCCCCAAGTTTTTGAATGGCCTTTACTTAACAATCCCTTCAAGGCTGTAGTTATCCGAGTTGCTTATGCACCTTTTTCTACCATATTTTTTCCTTCCACTCAACTTTCTATTAATATGCTTGGATACAGCACTCTGTGAACAGCAAGATTCTTTTGTGGTTTACCCTCCTTGTGGAGTGTGTCAATGACTGCCTACTGTCAAAGTTAGGGTCTGGGGGCACCACTATCACATATAGGTAGGATCTATCCCACTATGCAAAAACATGTAGCAATTGAATAAAAAGAACATAGCAGCAGGGATGATCACTATAATCAATCTTTATTAATATAAAAAACTCAATAGAAAAACACAAAACACCACTGACCACCTCTTAAATTTAAAAACAATTAAAACCAAAAAAGGTGTTACAAAGCTGGTGTACAAAGATATGTACAGGTTACTGAGCAATAGGCAATAATATCGAGTCAGAGTATAGTACAATGTAATTTGCTGGCAGATCTAAACAAATGTCTCAAATACAGTCAATTTGCAATCAAATTACATTACAGTATGGCAAATTGTGCCCTATTAACTGTAATTACACTGCACCCTTGCAGCTATGGTCAGGGCCAAACCCTCCAAGCTTCACCATATAAGAAGACCAGAAAGGTCTTGTACACCCTCTGAAATGTCCTGCATAAGGGCCAAGGATACAGAGTAATCTGCCAGCCAACTCAAACCTCAGGTATATACAATATAATCACTATAATCACATACCCAGCCACCAGCTATCCAAGGACCAGACCCAACGCGTGTCATCCGCCTAGGACTTCCTCAGGGGAGAGAGAGGTAAGTGCCAATGGTGCCCTGTGCAGTCTGTTATATACCCTGATCATTAGTAATAATAATAATAAATCTATAGCACCTGTAATGCTTATTAGCACTGATGCTGCAAATCGGAGCCATTACCTTGTCCCTGTACTGGGCGCAGCCATCTTGGATCTCTGGGAGTGCTACTGCACATGTGCAGCTATGTCATAGCTCAGCGACGTCTATACAGGTCATCACCCAGCCAATGTAATAAAGCTGTCTCTATAGCAACCATACAAACGAGTATTTTAGCCAATAGAAGTATAAAACTGATCCTAACATAGTAAAAAGGGGTCAGAAAGGCATTTAATACTGGTTGCCATGAAAAATGCTCAATTCCTCCTGTGCATCTCTGTGTGCAAATAGCAAGCAAGCTGAGCCCCATAAGCCAAGCTACAACACGGCTGGAAAGTTCTAATTGCAGCAGCACGATCAAACCATTCTAGCCATTATGTGCAGTAGAGATAACAGCACAAGGGGACAAAAGATTCTCTATTTACAACTATTTACAATTACTACGGGGTTGCAGGAAGTAATTAACATAACAACTGTGCTCATTCACAATCCCTTTGTACAGGACAGCTGGCCCCCTACTGGTGAATATCGGAACAATTGTTAAGACTAACTGTCTGTATCATGAACAGCCCCCATATGTTCCCCATTATGCTAATCAGAAGGAAAAAAGAACAGAAAACAATAATAAAAGTATACACAGCATTATCATTATAATTATACTGAGGGTAATATGGTCAATGCCATATAGTCAAAAAATAGGTTGCCAGTGAACAGAGGTCACTGGCAAACCTTGCAGGATCCTGCAAAATGATATTGCCCCATGCCAGCACAACAAGGAAATATACATAAACAAGAAATCAGCATGAAGAAGGAAATACAGAAATAAAATTAATTTAAACAAAACAAAACAAATGGGGGAATGTTCAGTGAAGAAAAATCAGATCCATAGATGTCCTATATATTGAGTGGCCGAAAGCCCCAGTTTTATGTCATCCTCCATCCTCCTCCACAGGGGCCCCAATGACAGCCATTATATCAAAGTCTTCAAATGGACCTGTTAAAAAATTAAAATACAGACAGTTACTAAGATCACACAATCAAAATTCACGTTTGTTTGAAAAAACCAGTGTAAAGCAGATCTTCATTGAGTCCATCCAGGGCCACTGTCCTTAGATCAAAAATGTACCGAGATTCAAGTTCTAAGAGTTTTCGGGTTATATTTCCTCCTCGAATGCTACCACTGACATCATCAAAAACCAGGACTCTCAAACTGGATGGATTTCCATGATGTTCAGTCAAAAAATGTTTTGCGACTGACGTCAAGGACTTACCATTAATGTTCTCTAGATCACTCCTGGCCGTGTTGATGGTTGAGATATGATGCTGCACCCGTCTCCTCAATTGCTGCGTGGTCTGTCCCACATAGACTTTCTCACAACCACAAATCAGCCCATACACCACATTCCTGGATAGACAATTGTAGAACTTCCTAGAATGCAGTTGAAACGGAAAACGATCAATGTGAATTGACTGAGAGGACTCCATGAAAGGGCACACTGTACATCCCCCACAAGGATACGACCCCTTTATGCAAAATCCCCTCCCGGTCCTAGTCTGGTCTCATAAAGTGGCTATGTGACAGTTGATCTCTCAGGTTGGGAGCCCTTTACTTAACAATCCCTTCAAGGCTGTAGTTATCCGAGTTGCTTGTGCACCTTTTTCTACCATATTTTTTCCTTCCACTCAACTTTCTATTAATATGCTTGGATACAGCACTCTGTGAACAGCCAGATTCTTTTGTGGTTTACCCTCCTTGTGGAGTGTGTCAATGACTGCCTACTGTACATCTGTCAAATCATCAGTTTTCCCCATGATTTTGTAGGCCACTGAACAAGCCTAAGGGGCCATCTTAATTGCTTACTAAGCCTTTGTAGGTGTTTTATGTTAATTATTCAATTTTTTTGCGATAATGACTTTTGTTTTTTCATTGGCTGAAAGCCATAATCATCAACATTAATAGAAATAAACAATTGAAATAGAGCACTCTGTTTGTAATGACTCTATATACTTTATGCGTTTCACTTTTTGTATTGAATTACTGAAATAAATGATCTTTTTGATGATATTCTATTTTCTTGAGATGCAATTGTAAATAAGGTAAGCACATATAGTTATAGTGTGAGCCAAGTCAAAAGAAAAACTCCCTTAACTGATGGTATAATAATATATATATGGAGCCTTGTTCTACTCTAAAGTCAAAAGCTGAAAGCAATAGATAAAATGTAAGTACTGCACAAGTGAGAGACTTGTGGGCAAGAACCTGGGGGAGAGAAGAAACCCCACACATATCGCCGACTAGCGGCTTCGTCAGGGGAAATTACGTAGGTGCCTGAGTGTGGACATTATGTAAGGCATAGCGAAGGTTAATTATACAGCACCTGGAGTGAATAAGCATAGCTCAGAGCAGAGCCAGATGGCATCTCCTGCACAAACACATTGAAGTCACAGTAGTTGTCAATGAGTCTTTGACAGCTTTTTGTGTTGTTTTTACTTATGTGTTAATATCTTCAGTTTAGTACCAGGGAAGGTTAATGTTGTTTCTTCACTTCACTGCTAGCGCTAGTAAGGCTAGTAGTCATGTGATCCTTCAGCTGTTCTAGGTGATAGCTCATACTACCTTGATCAGCCTGGAGAGTGGAGGTGTTTGAGCCACTGCTGTGTGAAGTTCCCCCACTGCTATCAGGAGCAAAGCAGCAGATTCTAGTAATAGTACTTTTGTGTTTTTCCCTCTTCCTTTTGGTGGGTAAGGGGGTTTTATTCAAGGGTTTTCTCAGGAGATAGGGTCACGCTGGTGGCTCAGACCCCACCACCTTTTGGCGTACCTCTGGGATAAGGGATAGCGCAAGGTTCCAGTAGTTAAGGGACAGATCAGGCATCCCTTGGAATTTGTATTCTCCTTATGGAGAGCAATAAGGAGATTTATAGCTGCAATGCTCCTCTAGGAAATATGCAAATCGTCACTTCAGTGAGGAAGTGGACGAACTCTGGTGCCACCTAATAAAGGTAGCAATCCTAAAAGTCATAATTGACTCCTTAACATGCCTTTTAATATGACATTGGGGTTCTGTTCTGGCACAAATCCTAAGTCATATTAAAAGGCATGTTAAAGAGTCGATTATGACTTTTAGGATTGTTACCTTTATTAGGTGGCACCAGAGTTCGTCCACTTCCTCACTGAGGTGATAATTTGCATTTTTCCCAGAGGATCATTGTGGCTACAAGTCTTCTCATTGCTCTCCATAAGAAGGATAGCTTTTCCTCAGACTTCGTCTTAGCCTCTCAAACAGCCAGATCAGAATCCCACACACTGTACTGATGTCTGCACTGAATCACCACGAAATGCAGCATCTGCAGTTTGGGGTTCTGATCTGGCACAAATCCTAAGTCATATTAAAAGGCTTGTTAAGGAGTCAATTATGACTGTTAGGATTGCTACCTTTATTAGGTGGTATTAGAGTTTGTCTATTTCCTTACTGAAGTGACCATTTTAGAATTTGTATGTAACCCTGTCCCAACCTCCCATTCAAGATAAGAATGTAAAGGGACCCTCAGACATTCCTGTTGCTAACCATATATGTACCAAAGCAAATAACAGTGGTAGAATAGATACAATGTTTAATTGTAAAAGGCTGTCATTATGTTTGGAATATTCAAAGAAGTAAACATAAATATGTCATGTAAGGCTGCTTTCACATCACATTTTTTGCACATTCATGGTGATCCTTGAATTTCAAGGATCACACGGATAGGCACGGATCTGTGCCAACAGATGCCACTGATGCCCATGGATCTGCGTTTTCCACCTTCTGTCATAATTTAACAGAGATAGAGTTTTACCTTGCTTCTGAGTACAGCAAATCGGATCCGTTTTACGCATCCGATTTTTTGACGGATCTGTTTTGATCCGTCACCATAGATCTCCATGTTATTTGAAACGGACAGCAACAGATCTGTCCAATATTTTCAAGTCAGGCCAAAATTGGAGCAGGCTCCGATTTTTTGGATGGGGAAAAATCTGATACAAACGGATCCATCACAAAACTGACACACTCGGATGCCAATAAGGACCAATCTGTACACATCCGTGCCCATAGGGATACATGGAGACTAAATCGGATCCGTGGCAATCCGTTTTACAATACACAGCCACAGATGAACAAAAATCGTGATGTGAAACCAGCCTTAGTAAAAGACAGTAGGCAGAGCAACTTGATACATTTGTTATAGAGTTACAAATGATAACATGGGCATATGAGCAATAGTAGAGTTAAATGGTAAATAGTAGTAACATATAAACCAAAATATAGTGCTGTTAACCCAAATACAGTTAGACAGTAACATTGTTATCCTAGAAGACAACAGAAGAATCCACTGAGGGAGAGTGCAACAGTTACAATAGTGCACAATCTTCTACAATATATACTGTATGTTTTGTATTAAAAACGTTGCTGCAAATATGCATACTAGGCATAACCATAAATGAGACTATAGCATGACACAGAGGATCTACCAAATAATGGATGTGATGATAGTAACAGATACAGTCTCTTTGCTTAATGAAGTGATAGCGGCAGCACTCACCGATCTCCAGAGTAATCCTTCATTAAAGCAACAGCATATTTACAGCAGGCACAGCAGATGAATTGTTAGGGGGTGCAGGGGGGGGATGAGAAACGACGGACCGTTTCATGCCTCTCATGGGCGCTTCACCAGGTTTATGGCACACATGCTTACATGTATAGATAGCTTAAAAAACAGATATTCACATATGTATAACAATAAGAAATAGCAGTGTAGAGACCAACTAATAAAGGAAGAAGAATTATAGAGCATTGATTGAAGAGGTCTCCAAAAAAGTTATATATATGATGGAATCTACATGTAAACAGGTGTAACTTGGCAGGCCACAAAAGCCTGAATAAAAGACATGTAGATAAAAGACAGAATTGTACAAATGGAAGACAAGGTGAAAGAACAAGTATATAGATGTGTAAAAGAGACCATACCTATTTGAATAGTTAAAGAACCATAAAAAATGTGTGGGATTTAGCATGAAGACTTCTATAAAATGTTTTCACTTCTACGATATTTTATTAACCCCCTTAGAGTGCCTCAACACTTCAATGGTCTGAGCTCTGTACTACAGAAATGATCACCAGTAAATTTGCACCAGTAAATCTTGTTAATTGGCTGCGCTGCAGCATTTCAAAAAGCTTTATCTGAGTGGCTGAACCCAACAGTGGGGCTGAAGTCACATTCTCGGTGTGCCTTGCGCGAGTGCAATGCAAAGGAGACTCGCATTGCACTTGGACCACTATTATTAAATGATACTGGAAAAAAGAGAGGAGATACAAGAGGCGCAGAGTGTGCCTTATCAAAAGGACACTATTGGATGTAGTGTGGATTATATAGATGTCCACTCACCTTTTAAGGTTGTGAGACCCACAACCAGTTTGAAAGCATAAGGCAGCTGCTGCAGAACCTCCACCGTTACACCAAAAAACCGCGGGAAATCAGGAGTCAAACAGGAATGGTATCCACGGTCCGCGCTGCTGCTCTTTACCAAAGGATTTCACAAGAGATTAATGCCTTCATAAAGTCCTTTATTCATCAAAACCTACGCGTTTCAGTGCTGTCCCAGCACCTTCCTCAGGGTGAGAGCAACAGCGTGGACCGTGGATACCATTCCTGTTTGACTCCATTAAATTATACTGGTCACATTAGCGCGAGTTCCTCGCATTACACTCGCATTGCAAGAGAATTGCGAGTTTAATTGCAGCATGCTGTGATTGAAGGCGATTTCCGTGCGTCAGTGGCCATTCAAATTATATGGGCGCGAGTCAATCTTGTACCCACACAGCACACAGTGCGATAGTCGCACGCGTATACTTTAAAAAATGCTTCAAACTCCGCGGCTGTCAAAGCCGCAGAGTTTGAATTTGCTGGTTTCCTGGTACAGTAACAAATCATCTTTCACCGCTCTGACAGCAGCAGTGAAAGATGTTTAATAAAAACCCAGCTGCTGTGCCCATTTTTTAATTCCCGGGATTTAGCTGCATATTAACTCCATCTGCAGCCTCTGTGCGGCATGTCAGCACAGAGGCTGCAGATGCGGCTAATAAGCCAGATTATGCAGGGTTAACCCGATGTTTGTGTTGTGCCAGCTTGTGTCCAGGGAGTGTCCACACTCCCTGGACACATGCTGACATCACACACTGTGTCTGCAGGGGTTAATATATGCTTTTAACTAAAAGCCGGCAATTGTCGGGAATCAAAAATTTACTGCAAATGCCGTCGGCTAATAGAGTACAGTACCAGGGACAGCTCCTGACTTCAGGAGCTGGCCGGCATATACTGTACGCTAATTGCATACAGTACTATGGACAGCTCCTGACTTGAGACACATCACATTTAGCAGCACTGTGTGATTCTTTAATGTATAAGCAGAGGGATTATACATTTCACAAAGGTTCAAACTGAGGCAATGCATACTGAGATTTATGTACTGTGATCATTGTGGCCAGCACTGTAATTGATACGAAGAAAAAACAAACGACACTTCAATGTCTGAAAGAAGTTGCCTGTGCTGCATTTTTTCCCTGTTTCCCATGCCTGTATGTCCTGTATAAAGTGTGCTGATTACATGGGATTATGCTGTAGAGAAAAAATATAATTTTTTGGCAATACTCCTGGAAGCTGGACCACATTTTTTCTCCGTACTACTTGGTGTTATCAGAACGCCGGTCCATACATACCAGTTGGCCTTGGTGAGTTGAAAACTTTGCTACTACTGTAATTGATAGTTATAAAGGCTTAGAATTATTGGTATTCCCCAGAATCTGAAAAAAGTGAAGCTAAATAGACAAAATTACATAAAATCAACAACAAAAAATATTAGCAACTTCATTTTGGTGCACCCCTCAGTGATGGTGATAGTCTGTCTGCAAACATGCAGCTAATATTTGGTCTTCACAGTCATGGGCCATGGCATGCTACATGATGCATTACTGCTGAGACCACTGAACATAGAGATGTAAATCTTCACTGCTGGTTCAAGGCCAAAGTATTAGTTAAAATGATGGTTCCCTTTTATATAGACTTGTGAACACAAATTTTATTAAAGAAAACAAACATCAGAAAATGATTTTATCCATTAAGAATCTATGAAAATGGCAGAACATGAAAATTCAGTTCAGCACTACACTGGAGAACAAACAGAAATGTCGGAGCAAAGAAGGAATACTGGAAGGGCATTTATTGAGTTCCATGCAAAGAGAATCAAAGAAAACAAATTGTTAAACATGCAAAGGGCTGGAAGCAGGAATCAATGACAGGCGGAACTGCAGAGTAAGGAAAGAACATTAATGTGGAAGCAAGTCACATTGGAAGACAGATTTTAAAGGAGAAGTGAAGGTCCTTAATTTAAAACAACAACACCTACAATAAAATAGAATGAAGAGCTTTTTTTTTCTACTAATTTGTAATTTATTCTGGTGTTTTCCTTTTATAGAACAGATCTATTTATTACCTTACAATTTTTTTAACGCGTATTGAAAATTGAAAAAAAAAATGTAGAGTGGAATGGTAAATATGCATAATCTGCCATAGCCCATTGAATATTCAATACTTATAAACTTTTCCATTTGTACTGCCTCATTGTAATTTTAGTAACTTTTTTGTTTTTACTTTGATGGACCTATGTACAAACGTATTTCTTTCAGGGCGAACTGACATTTTTTAATTAATTTCCTGACTTAGGCTAGGGACAAACTTTGAAGTGCAATTGCGGTTACCGCATCCACATCCAGATGCAGTAATCGCAATTGCATTCACACACAATTTGGACACATTTTGCGTCGCTAAGCCGGAATCCGGCAATCGGATTACTCTGAATGTGCAATCTGGTTGCCGGATACTTTGTTCATCCCTGCTGCTGCAGAGATGAACAAAGGGTTAATGTTGTGAAAAGATGTGGGCAACATGTCTGTAGGGAGAGCCCACCCTCCCTACAGACATGTTGCCCCATTAGGTGGGCATAGCAAGGGTTAAACTGCTTTAATTTTGTATTGCCGGCTTTTAATAAAACTAAGTGTTCACTGATGGCTCCTGCATCAGGATTAGTACACTACGCAATTTGCTTAAGCACATTACAGAACAGCATCCTCAATGAGGAGCTGTCTGTGGTGCTTACGCAATTTGCGTAGTGTACTAATCCTGATGCAGGAGCCGGCGGCTGTCAATGTAAAAGTTATTAAAAGGCCAACAATAGCGGCATATTTAACCCCTTGACATGCCGTTCTGTGTGGACAGCATGTCTCTAGGAGTGTGGGCACCCCCTAGAGACGTGTTGTCCACATGGATTATTAAGATTCAACCCTTTGTTCATCCCTGCGGTAGCAGGGATGAAAAAAGCCGCCGGCTGTCGCAGGCATTCACATATGAGCCCTTTATATTCTGCTCCAAAAAACGTTGCCTGCATGATTTTTCACGTAGGCAACGAAACCGGAGCCACTACATGCAATCCGGTTACTATAATGGGCTCTTATGGGCTGCGGTTTCTGATCCGGTTTTGAGCACTTTTACTGCTCAAAACCAGATCAGGATCCGCAGTACCCTGCCGCAAATGTGACCCTAGCTTTAAGGCCCTTTCACACTGAATGACCGCTCCAGCGATCCCGACAGCGATAACGACCTGCCGGGATCGCTGGAGCGTCGTTACCTGATCGCTGGGGAGCTGTCAAACAGTCAGATCTCCCCAGCGATCAGGCCATGGGAGCCACCTCCCACATCGTTGAAGGCGATGTCAGCTTCCTCCCTGCGCTAAGCAGGGAGAACACTGGTAACTATGATAAACACCGGGTATCCAGGCAGCGCGCGCTGCCTAGATACCCGGTGTTTATTATAGTTACCAGCGTTCTCCCTGCTTACAGGCAGCTCTAAGCAGGGAGAACGCTGGTAACTATGACAAACACCGGGTATCCAAGCAGCACGCGCTGCTTGGATAACCGGTGTTTACCATACTAACCAGCCCTGTGAGGTCACAGATCACTGGTTTCTCGCGGTCACACGCAGCGATGCGTGCTGACCAGCGGGAAACCAACGATGAGAAAATCAGGTATCAGGATATAGGTGTCCACGGTCCGCGCTGCTATCACTGGGGAATTTTCCCTGGATGCTTCAGTTGGTCCCCCAAAAAAGACTGGAGTCCTAGGCAGGGCCGGTTTTAGACCAAGTGGGGCCCTGGGCGAGATTGAGAGTGGGGCCCCAACTGTTTGTGGCGCCCGGGGCGGTCAAAAAATTTGCCGCCCCTTTGGTCGTATTATAGTAGTTATATTCTTGTATATAGGAGCAGTATTATAGTAGATATATTCTTGAATATAGGGGCAGTATTATAGTAGTTATAATCTTGTATATAGGAGTAGTATTATAGTAGATATATTCTTGTACATAGGAGCAGTATTATAGTAGTTATATTCTTGTACATAGGGTCAGTCGAGTATTGTAGTTATATTCTTGTATACAGGAGTCCTATATACAAGAATATAACTACTACACTAAAACACAAAGAGAAGGGGCGCAATTGGGGGGCAAGTATTGGGCCAAATGGCCATTCACCTATTGGGGTTGTCACTGTGCACCTCTGCACAACCCCAGTGTATGGCAACAAGCAGGACTCAAGGAGGACCCGGGGCAGGAGCAATTTTCACCGACAGAGGTGTCTTCCCTTCCGTTTTCCGCCCGGGTAGCGGTCACGTGTTGCGATCACGTGACTCGGGATCTCCTTAAAGGAAAAAGACAAAGAAAGCGTGTATATATGGACTGGGATCATAGCCAAATTTCAGATTAAATATCAAATTTTATCAGTGCAATACTATATACAGTGGCCTATATAGCATATAGCACTCCCATATACAATACACAGCTCTCCCATATGCTATATATAGCACCCACATACTATATACAGCACCCACACATACTATACACAGCATCCCCACCATACTTGACAGCACACCCATATAATATATACAGCCTGAGCCCCCATATACATGACAGCACCTGGCTCATATACAACATACAGCAGCATCCCCCATATACATGACAGCTGAGCACCCATGTACAACATACAGCACCCCATAAACAATATACAGAACTAATATATATAAAATACAGCCCCCCATATACTATTTACAGCACGTCAGCACCCTCAATATACTATAGGCCAGCAGCATGCCCCACATACATGACACACAGAGCATCCCCATATGATATGACATACATGACACACACACACACACACACACACACACATACATACACACACACAGCATCCTATACAGGCAGAATTTATCTACATGATGGTCAGCAGCACCCTCAATATAGTATATACAGGCCAGCAGCACGCCCCACATACATGACACACACATACACACACACACGCACAGCATCCTATAATATACAGGCAGCCCCAGTGGTGGTATACAGGCAGCCCCAGTGGTGGTATACAGGCAGCCCCAGTGGTGGTATACAGGGCCCCAGTGGTGGTGTATACAGGCAGCCCCAGTGGTGGTGTATACAGGCAGCCCCAGTGGTGGTGTATACAGGCAGCCCCAGTGGTGGTGTATACAGGCAGCCCCAGTGGTGGTGTATACAGGCAGCCCCAGTGGTGGTGTATACAGGTAGCCCCAGTGGTGGTGTATACAGGCAGCCCCAGTGGTGGTGTATACTGGCAACCCCAGTGGTGGTGTATACTGGCAACCCCAGTGGTGGTGTATACAGGCAGCCCCAGTGGTGGTCCATACAGGCAGCCCCAGTGGTGGTCCATACAGGCAGCCCCAGTGGTGGTGTATACAGGGCCCCAGTGGTGGTGTATACAGGGCCCCAGTGGAGGTGTATACAGGGCCCCAGTGGTGGTGTATACAGGGCCCCCCCCCCCCCTGCACACCTGTAAAGGAATACAGATCATGATGCATCATTATACTTACTTATCCCTGCCGGCTGCTGCTGTCGGCGCCCTGCACCGCACTCCGGCTTCTTCCTGCTTCCTCCTCTGTCTGGCGCACAGGCAATATGTAAAATATATAAGACTGGCATCAACCGTATGCGTAGGTGCTGGCAGAAAATAATTATACTTACAGCAATAGATATCTGCCGCGACACTACTATATATATGAAAAAATTCAAATTAATGAGTGGCACTGAAAAGAGAAGATCAAACTGCAATGTGCAAATGTGTAATGCTACAAACTGCCCTGTGCTTAAGTTGAAAACAGAGGTCTTAGTCTCATCAGCGGCCACTGAGGATAAAGCCTGGCACCCACTTCAAGGGGCCTCCTACTGCCAGGTCTTGACACTATGCCCTAGTGATATGGTGAACTGGTGGAATCTGTGTGGGCTTATATGTCTAAAGATGTAATTAAAAACAGGTGTGTGCTAGGACCTCACACTGGAGTCCATGAGTGGTTACCAGACTATGAAAAAAGGAAAGGGGAAAATTATATAATGGGAGCTCAGTCAAAAAAGACAATATGTAAAATATATAAGACTGGCATCACCTACGCATACGGTTGATGCCAGTCTTATATATTTTACATATTGTCTTTTTTGACTGAGCTCCCATTATATAATTTTCCCCTTTCCTTTTTTCATAGTCTGGTAACCACTCATGGACTCCAGTGTGAGGTCCTAGCACACACCTGTTTTTAATTACATCTTTAGACATATAAGCCCACACAGATTCCACCAGTTCACCATATCACTAGGGCATAGTGTCAGGACCTGGCAGTAGGAGGCCCCTTGAAGTGGGTGCCAGGCTTTATCCTCAGTGGCCGCTGATGAGACTAAGACCTCTGTTTTCAACTTAAGCACAGGGCAGTTTACTGCATTACACATTTGCACATTGCAGTTTGATCTTCTCTTTTCAGTGCCACTCATTAATTTGAATTTTTTCATATATATAGTAGTGTCGCGGCAGATATCTATTGCTGTAAGTATAATTATTTTCTGCCAGCACCTACGCATACGGTTGATGCCAGTCTTATATATTTTACATATTGTCTTTTTTGACTGAGCTCCCATTATATAATTTTCCCCTTTCCTTTTTTCATAGTCTGGTAACCACTTATGGACTCCAGTGTGAGGTCCTAGCACACACCTGTTTTTAATTACATCTTTAGACATATAAGCCCACACAGATTCCACCAGTTCACCATATCACTAGGGCATAGTGTCAAGACCTGGCAGTAGGAGGCCCCTTGAAGTGGGTGCCAGGCTTTATCCTCAGTGGCCGCTGATGAGACTAAGACCTCTGTTTTCAACTTAAGCACAGGGCAGTTTACTGCATTACACATTTGCACATTGCAGTTTGATCTTCTCTTTTCAGTGCCACTCATTAATTAGAATTTTTTCATATATATAGTAGTGTCGCGGCAGATATCTATTGCTGGCGCACAGGCAATGTGACGCCACTGCCTGCAGCTGCGCCCGGCGCCGGTCACCAGGAAGAAGCCGGATGAAGCAGGAGCACGGTGCAGAGCGCTGCAAGCCCCGCCTATAATCCGACCCTGGGGGCCCTCTGAAACTTGGGGGCCCTAGGCAAATGCCCAGGCTGCCCCCCCCTAACGCCGGCCCTGGTCCTAAGGGTGATGTGATGGTTCCTTTATTACACTTCCACCAACACAAAACGCGTTGGTGGAAGTGGAATAAAGGAACCGTCACGTCACCCCTAGGACTCCTGTCTTTTTTGGGGGACCAACTGAAGCATCCAGGGATAATTCCCAAGTGATAGCAGCGCGGACCGTGGACACCTATATCCTGATACCTGATTCTCTTCCCACGTGCGAAGTGGTAGTGGAGGTCCAGTGGCAGCTGTCATATGCAAAACGCCTACTAACCAGTTGTGGGGATCACAACTGGTACAGGTTAGTGCACCTGTATTTTCACACGCACCTTTCACTAAACATCGGTGATAGGGCACTATTTGCGCCTCGTTTGTCTCCCTTTATATTTTTTAGTAACGATGAAAAAAATAACCCGCAGCACTTTGCAACGATCAGCGAACTCACAGCAGGGGCCTGATCGCTGCAAAGTGTCACACAGAACGACATCGCAGGAGAGATCGTTGTAACATCACAGTTACAATGATCTCTCTAACGATATCGTTATATGTGACTGGGGCTTTAGACAATAGAGTTTTCGTCACTTAGACTTTCCTGACAATAGAAAAGCAATTCTTCCATTTTATTTTTAATTTACATTGTGCAAGACAAATATTGTGACAAGTTGTATTTTAATAGTTTGAATCAATACTGAGTTACGGTTAGAAAATATTATTTTACATTTTTCCAATTTTTTATGAAACAAAATGTAAAAAGGGGGGTTATTTTTATTGTTGATCCTTTTTATTCCATTTGGTGACAACAACCTGTAGATACTTTATTGTTTGTAGTTGCCAGATAGTGTTACATAATGACCTGCCCATGGTTTGTGATACTGTGTAGGGAAACACGTACAGGGAACTGTATTGTTCCACAGAATGTAATTACCTCTTTACTCTAGGGTGGTGCTGCAGTAAGGTGGCAGAACCCCTACAGTATAATGTACCGTATATACTCGTGTATAAGCCGACCCGTGTATAAGCCGACCCCCCTACTTTTGCCCCCAAAAACTGGGAAAACTTATTGACTCGCGTATAAGCCGAGGGTGGACTCCAGCACAGGTATACAACCCCCAGCAGTGAGGTATACAGCAGCCTCCCCAGTGGTAGTATACAGCAGCAGCCCCAGTGGTAGTATACAGCAGCCCCAGAGGTATATGCAGCTCCAGAGGTATATGCAGCTCCAGAGGTATATGCAGCCCCAGAGGTATATGCAGCCCCAGAGGTATATGCAGCCCCAGAGGTATATGCAGCCCCATATGCAGCCCCAGAGGTATATGCAGCCCCAAATTGCAGCCCCAGAGGTATATGCAGCCCCAGAGGTATATGCAGCCCCATATGCAGCCCCATAGGTATATGCAGCCCCAGAGGTATATGCAGCCCCAGAGGTATATGCAGCCCCATATGCAGCCCCATAGGTATATGCAGCCCCAGAGGTATATGCAGCCCCAGAGGTATATGCAGCCCCAAATGCAGCCCCAGAGGTATATACAGCAGCAGCAGCCCCAGTGGTATATACATCAGCAGCCCCAGAGGTATATGCAGCCCCAGAGGTATATGCAGCCCCATATGCAGCCCCAGAGGTATATGCAGCCCCATAGGTATATGCAGCCCCATAGGTATATGCAGCCCCAGAGGTATATGCAGCCCCAGAGGTATATGCAGCCCCAGATGCAGCCCCAGAGGTATATACAGAAGCAGCAGCCCCAGTGGTATATACATCAGCAGCCCCAGAGGTATATGCAGCCCCAGAGGTATATGCAGCCCCATATGGGTCATTCCATGTCAAGTGATCCAAAAATGAATATTTTTTTTCCTTGACGTCCTCAGATTTTTAAAAAAAATTTTCTATCTGAAGAACAACTTTATCTAATTACAAAAAAAAAGTTTTGAATTTTTTTCTTTATCTGTTAATTTTTTACAGATTTTTAAAGTTTTAAAAAAGTGCGAATTTTGGCCTGGTATGGCTTTACATTTTCTATCATATCTCGGGCTAGAAATAAGATAGAGAAACAAAATAAACACCAATCTACTCAGAACTGTCCAGGCTTTCATCAGATATGTCACAAGAGGATATTTGTTAATATTTTACCCATGTGATCGCAAGCGCAAAACTTTAAAACGCATTTCTGAAAAATCGGCGCGCTTTAAATATTTCAAAAACTGCCCATGTGTCTTCTGTGCTCTTAGCCACATCTGTACCAAATTTCAAGTTGGGATCGCAATGGGATCATATTTTAACATATTTTACTAGTAAGAGCGTCAATGGGTCATTCCATATCAAGTGATCTAAATATGAATATTTTTTTTTACCTGACGTCTTTAGATTTTTTTTTTTTTTTTTCCTTTATGAAGTACTACTTTAGTTAATTACAAATTAAAAGTTTGGAATTTTTTTCTTCATCAGTTAATTTTTTACAGATTTTTAAAGTTTAAAAAAAGGGTGAATTTTGGCCTGGTACGACTTTACATTTTTTTATCTCAGGCTAGAAATAAGATAATGAAGTGGGAGAGGCGTCATTTTACTCAGAACGGTAACAGCTTTCATTTGAGATGTTACAAGACTATGTTTCTTTATATCAAATTCAAACTATTGACGGGCAATTGTGAAAAAATGACTGATTGTGTTCTTGGTGACTTTTGAATTGACACTATAATAGTTAAATATTTTGCACTTAGGTCCAATGAATGCGTCCGTGGGGTCAAGCTGGGACAGAGTCATCACAAATTAGCCTTATTTGCAGATGACCTGCTACTTTACATCTCCCAGCCCCTGGTCTCCATCCCTTCGGTCTTAATGGAGTTTGAACGGTTCGGACAATTGAGCAACTTTAAAGTGAATTGCTCCAAAACCGAGGCACTCAATATTTCTTTGCCTGGAGAATTGGTTTCTCATCTATCTAAACAGTTCCCATTTAAATGGAAAGTAGAAGCCATTAAGTACTTGGGAGTCCTTATACCAAAAGATCTTAAACAAATATTCAATTTAAATTATCAACCCCTTTTGACTAACGCGGAATCGGCATTTACCTCCTATAGACAATTAAAGCTATCCTGGTTCGGGAGAATAAACGTAGTCAAGATGGATGTCTTGCCCCGACTCATATACTTTTCAGACAGTTCCTGTTCTATTGGATAGAGGTTTCCTCTCCAAAATGCAATCTATGATCCTTAGATTTGTCTGGGGGGGCAACAGGTCCAGATTGCGAATGAATATCCTATCCTTGCCCGAGACCAGAGGAGGGGTTGGACTACCCAACATACGAGCGTACTTTGAGGCTTCCTCTCTTGTTAGAGCTCTAGATTGGCATTATCATGCGTCCTCCAAGAAATGGGTAGGGGTGGAGCAAGAGGGTTTGGGGATTCCGCTGAAACACCTGCTTTGGATTTCCCCTAAAGACTCCACAGACCTAGTACCTTTGACAGACATGACCAGAAACACCTTGAAGGTATGGCACCTAGTGACGAAAACCCTCCGCTTAAACGACAGACTTAGCCCTTTGACTCCCCTTTTTTCCAACCCATCTTTCCCACCCAGATTTGACAGGCAGAGATTTTTATGTTGGCGGATTGTGGATGACACCCGAGTAGGACAGACTCTGTCCAGTGGTGGTTTGCCCCCGATGGCAGAGCTACAACTCAAAGAACCTACGAGACCTCTTAAGTGATTCGAATTTCTCCAATACAGAGCATAATTATATTCAGCTGACCACTCTTGCAGGGTAAGATTGACGCCCAACGTATTGGAGAGGTTATTCCAACTGGAGGCTCCACCGAGGCGCAAAATATCATTTCTATACCAGGCCTTAGGGTCCATGAGAGAGCAGGGCACCCTTTACTTCCAACGTGCTTGGGAGAGGGAATTGGGGTGTAGCATTTCAGAAGCTAATTGGCAGAAATGCTTTATATTTACTCACTCACTAGCTAGCGCTTGTTCTACACAAGAAAGAAGCTATAAGCTGCTCACTAGATGGTACTTGTGCCCGACGACACTCCGGAACATGTTCCCTGGAACCCCTGATACCTGCTGGCGCTGTGAGGAAGAGAAGGGTACAATGATACACATTTGGTGGAGTTGTGGGGAAATCCGGCGGTTCTGGTCTGAGGTTTTCAATGCATACGCCCGGATAACAGGTAAACAAGCCGAATGCTGCCCAGAATCGGCAATGTTATCCATTTTTCCAGGTCCTATTGGGCTACAGAAGAGGGATATTCTCCGCTTTTGCATCTCGGCTGCTCGTGCTGTGATCCCGAGGTTCTGGAAATCAAGCCAGGCTCCATCTCTACTTGATTGGTTCAAAGAATTGATGGACATATATCGAATGGAGGAGCTCGCAGCTGATGCGTCGGGATCTCGGAACAAATTCTTAGGGATTTGGGTTGAATGGATTCTTTTTCACGACTCTGCAGAATTTAGGAGTATCTTTTCCAGCACAGATAATATGGCTCGACCTCTGGCTAATGGGGAGCCAGTGGGATGAGTACCCTTTCTCCTTCCCATACCTCACCCGTCCCCCCCCCCCTCCTTTTTTTCTTTTTTTCTTACGTGGCTTTTCTTTCCCAGTATAACTTTTTCTAATGGTTTTTGTTTCTCTTCTCTCTCTCTCTTCTTTTCTATCTCTCTTTTCTTCCCATCTGATACATTCAGTCTAGGTATTTCCTTTCTACGCCTATACCTTCAGAATTCTAGTGAACATTAGACAGGTATCGGAAACTCTGAGCTGTGAGTAGATCATTAATATTTCGGCCTTCCTTTCCGGTACACCAGTCGCTAGACTATTCCAACTAGGCCTCAACGGGTAATGACCCACTTACGTGGTCAACCTGTTAGAAGGGGCCAAGTAATAAAAATCATTCTGCTGGGGCTGCTTGTCCCCTTGACATCAGAACATCTCAAAACCCTGAGAAAGGTTGTATACTTGAGTGTTTGGAATTATATTTAGATTGTAGTATATATTGCACCAGAGATAAGCGCAAAAGTAAATTTGCAGCTTATCTTAAAGTTACTAATAACTTTGTGAATTCTCTTTTTGTATATTTTATATGTCTCAAGATTTTGTTAAAAGATTGAATGTATGTCTTTCATATGTTTTTTTCAAAATTCAATAAAAATGAGATTAACCATAGTTAAATATTTTAAAATATGATCCCATCACGATCCCAACTTGAAATTTGGTACAGATGTGGCTAAGAGCATAAAAGACACATGGGCAGTTTTGGAAAATTTTTATTAAAATGTTTTTTTCGGAAATGCGTTTCAAAATGTTGCGTTTGCATTCGCATAGGTAAAAAATTAAAATTAACAAATATACTCTTGTGACATATCTGGTGAAAGCCTGGACAGTTCTGAGTAGAATGGTGTTTATTTTGTTTCTCTATCTTATTTCTAGCCCGAGATAAAAAAATTTAAAGTCGTACCAGGCCAAAATTCACCCTTTTTTTAAACTTTAAAAATCTGTAAAAAATTAACTGATGAAGAAAAAAATTCCAAACTTTTAATTTGTAATTAACTAAAGTAGTACTTCATAAAGGAAAAAAAAAAAAAAAATCTAAAGACGTCAGGTAAAAAAAATTATTCATATTTAGATCACTTGATATGGAATGACCCATTGACGCTATTAATAGTAAAATATGTTAAAATATGATCCCATTGCGATCCCAACTTGAAATTTGGTACAGATGTGGCTAAGAGCAAAGCAGACACATGGGCAGTTTTTGAAATATTTAAAGCGCGCCGATTTTTCGGAAATACGTTTTAAAGTTTTGCGCTTGCGATCACATGGGTAAAATATTAACAAAGATCCTCTTGTGACATATCTGGTGAAAGCTTGTATAGTTCTGAGTAGAATGGTGTTTATTTTGTCTCTCTATCTTATTCCTAGCCTTAGTTATGAGGAGAAACGTAAAGGCAGGCAACAGCGAAATTCACACTTTTTCCGAACTTTGAAAATCATTTAAAAAAAAAATAAATTTTTTAAAAAAAATTTCTCTTCACATTTTGCATTGTCTGACATGCTATTATCAAATAACAAAATCTCAAAGGAATTAAAAATATAGAGGTAATAATCATTGGTTCACTTGACATGGAATGACCCATATGCAGCCCCAGAGGTATATGCAGCCCCATAGGTATATGCAGCCCCATAGGTATATGCAGCCCCATATACAGCCCCATATACAGCCCCATATACAGCCCCATATACAGCCCCATATACAGCCCCATATGCAGCCCCAGGGCTGTATACAGCCGCAGCCCCAGGGCTGTATACAGCCGCAGCCCCAGGGCTGTATACAGCCGCAGCCCCAGGGCTGTATAGAGCCGCAGCCCCAGGGCTGTATAGAGCTGCAGCCCCAGGGCTGTATACAGACGCAGCCCCGGAGGTATACAGGCCCCCCATCAAGTTCCAGGGCCCCCCCCACCTTGCGCGCAGCCTGTAAAGGAAAATCATATTTACCAGAGTCCAGTCGCGCCGTCCGCAGCTGCCGACATGACGATCCCGGGCTCCATTCAGCGTCTTCCGGCTTCCGACTTCCTGTGCGCGCGGGCAATGACGTCATTGCCCGCGACTACAGGAAATGCGGAAGACGCTGAATGGAGCCCGGGATCGTCATGTCGGCAGCTGCGGACGGCGCGACTGGACTCTGGTAAATATGATTTTCCTTTACAGGCTGCGCACAAGGTGGGGGGGGCCCTGGAACTTGATGGGGGGCCTGTATACCTGCGGGGCTGCTGCGGTATTTTATATACTCGCGTATAAGCCGAGGGGGGACTTTTCAGCCCAAATTTTGGGCTGAAAAACTCGGCTTATACGCGAGTATATACGGTAAATATTAATGTGTGGTGTATTGTATTGTGTAATGTTTCTTGAATGTCCATATGTAATTTGTAGAAAAGTAAGTATTCAGCTTTTAGCATTTAGTAAGAATATACTGTATATAGGTATAATAGTTGTTATCACTGTCATCTAGTGCTTAGTTAGCGTATTATGACTACTGGTAAAGATAGCAAAGAAGCAACAAGTGTTAAGTATAGGCCTGGTAAGAGTCATGGGCTACAGAAAGCGTCCATTTTAATTATTTGAATCAGTGAGTGTTCTGCCAGTGAATACGGAGAAGGTCGGCCTGTCCAGGGCCTGTCCTGAAAGCCCAAAACACTCACTGGAAGACCCGATGGCTGGAAATAACAGCTAACGATATATTTAGGAGTGTTCCCAACTATCGGGTCTATCGTTTTCTTTCAACCTATAACACTTTTGAAGCTTTACAAAAATTATTTTAAGCTTCCTAGAGTTTGCAGGTGTTTTGACACCTGCAGTGTGTTCATTTGGAAACAGTGCCAGATGTGGCAGCAGCTGTGAAGTCCAGGAACCTTACAATGTCCTTTAAACATCCATTTAAAAGAGCTTAATATTTTTTTTTAATATTTTATTTTATTATTTCTTACTTTTTTATTATTATTATTTTTTTTGGAGAGCAAACCTTTATTATTGCAGAAGTTCAGCAGTTTACAAGAGCACCTCTTCTAGACTTAAGTGATAGCAATTCATATAAAAATAGTATATGGCCATTATATGCTTCACATACATGATCTTATAGGTCTGTTCACACTCATGAGACATCATACTATGGATATTGCTTCTTTAAGGTGTGCCATCACTTTATTTCATTTCATTCCATACATTTAGAATGCAGCTTTTTGGCATATGCACCAGTGTGTTATGTGCATTATTAACATTGATCCTGTCCATGCATTGCTGGCCACTAGCTTTATTCAACATTCCAGTTGATTTGGTGATGAGATGAATAAACTAATTTGTTTTTCTTATTTCTCCTCCAAATATGTCAGGCTTCAATAATTACTCCACTCAAGCACAAGCCCAGGTTTTACCTGTGACAAAGGATTTGTAATCTGCCTTCTGCCACCCAACCCATGAAGGGGTCAATGAGGAGTGAGGCAACACGTTTGGGCAAAGAATGATATTATGTGTGTGATGGTGTCCAGGCAATGGAAGAGGTGAGCCCCTAGGCACCCCCAGCAGAGGCATTTGACTTGGAGAATGCCATGTGGGGAGCCCTAACCCCTCCAAGCAACTATTCTTTATGGCATGAACTACCCTCACCTGCATCCTTTCTTGTGGAGATTAGGCTCACAGATTCCATTGCCCTACAGTGGTTTCATGGGCCTAAGGCCAATGACTTGATGACTAAATTACCCAATGCATGGTGATGGCATTCATCCAGGAGAGTGGGTTTTGCTTTATTGCCAAAGAAGGTGCTGGTCATTGGTGTTATGCCAACCGTTCCACCCTGTTTAGTGACCAACTTCCCAAAAGACTCTGCACACTTTATGTTGGGGAGGAGGTCACCTTCATGAAGGTGAATGTATGTCAGCAAGGGGTGGTTCACAGTTGGTGTGTGTCAAGATGCCACCACCAACAATTTTGAAAACTGGCAACAGGAGGCCTATCTAGAGAGATGTGGCATCAGATGGACATATCACAGTAAAGAATAGGTTCAACCACCCGATGTTCTCACAGGACTCCCAGGCTCACAGAGAAATTGCAGGCATGCAATGAGAACTAACAGAGAAAAAACCTCCGGTGCCACATGCGGATTATTCTTCTTTATTTTATTGAATTAAAATTATTTAGATAGTGCCCCCGAGGGGGAAACGCTAAACGCCAGCAGACCGCAACCTTTGGACTATACTTCAAAGTCCTTAATGGACTCTGCCCTTAATTGATTTTGCACCATTGTAATGGAGTCTGCTGATTCTGGGACTTTACTTATCTACTGTATATATTGTGTATATTGATATATATGTAACTGAGACTTATCATAGTCTGTGCTAAGTGCCTAAGTTAAAATTATTACTGTTTGGGTCGGATAAATTTACAAATTACATCATGTACCTCCATGGTCTTTTTGAAAAGTTGCTACAGTAAAGGTTTTTTTTACTTTAGTTAGAATTGCAAAGGGTGCTGGAATCATCACCTCTGCAGGTGATGAAATTAGCACCTGTACAAAACTAAGGAAATCCTGAAAACATGCACTGTTTTCAGACCTTGAGGACTGTAGTTGGCAACCCCTGCCATAGAAATCTCAGTGGAGGTAGCTAGGCGGCAAGAGGAATCCTTGAGGTCTTAAACCACATCTGCGGCTGTCCTTGGTCTCTCTTGGGCCATGTGCCCACTGTGCATTGTTTGATGCTTTTTTTTTGACACAGGTTTCGAAAACTTACATCAAAATCTGCATTTCTATCCTGAGGCCAGCAAAGTCTATGTCAGGTCAGAAGTGCTGTGTCCACATTGTTAATTTTTTCTTCACACATACGGTTCAGGTTTCTTTTTTCTTTGGCAAAATCTGCACCAAATCTTCAAGGAAAAACATGTTGTCACTGCACTTCTGAACTCTCATAGATTTTACTGCCTTCAGGATAGACATGCAGATTTTGATGCAGATTCTCAAAATCTGCTTCAAAAGAAGCATTAACAATATAATGTGGGCATGAGACCTTACAAAAATATGGTGGGCTCATGTTCACAGAAAGCATCCCCTGCTGTGAGAGCAGGCTCGCAGGTACTGATAAGAGTGGGAAAAGTAGTTCCATCACAAACATTACTGCAGTTTAGACTCGAGGGGTCACACAGGGGCTATCTCGCAATGTTGAACTGCGCTGCATTCCTTGATGTCACCGCTCCTCACACAAACTGTCTCGCGACGCACATATACCCACTACATCTTGCAGAAAATCATGGTGCACACAACATAGCTAGTGTTATGTGCACCTATGCCACTGAGGTTATCTCAGATCACAAAGCGGGATTCCCTCCTTCATGATACATGCTGTGGAACCTGCGACAACCGCAGAGAAATCATAGCTTGTCACACTTCCAGGAGCCATGCAGTGCCTGGAGTCCAACCACATAGGGAATGCAGTCACTGATCTCCCCCCCATATGCTGTGACTAATCTAGTATTTATATGGATTTTATTATTATTTAGGGGAATTTCTAATTTTTTTGCTACATTTTTTTTAGGTAAAATAAAAAAAAGATGTGGAGGCGCAATGTGTGTACCTTTCTTCCAAAGTGGTAATTAATACAGTGCTGTTGATTAATCCTGCTCCTATGGCTCTCCCTGCACTTCCCCTACTAATCACATGACTGGAGGGTCCGGAAATACGTCATCCAAGGTCCTTAAGCTTTCTGTTCGTTGCTACAGCAACGCCAGGTCCTTGTGTGCATGCAATACAAGCTGCTCCTGCTGCTGTCACTCGATGAGGAAAGAAGCTACCAATTACAAAACCAGTGGTCTAATGGAGCACTAAGTATTACACAACATAGAATCAATGTAAGTCACAGACCTTTATTATTCCCCCAATGCCCACTACGCGTTTCCACAGTGCCAAACTGTCTTCCTCAGGTGACCTTCCACATGAGGAAGACGGTTTGGCACCGTGGAAATGCGTAGTGGGCATTGGAGGAATAATAAAGGTTCGGGACTTACATTGATTCTTTGTTTTGTAATACTTAGCGCTCCATGAAATGGGAGACTTTAAAAAAATGGATTTTAAATTAAAAAAGATGAAAGGAATGTATACAGGTGATTTTTCAAATAAAATATTTATTGGTGTGGTTATTTGTGTCCTTACTGACTTGGTTAGTAATATCCGGTATCTGATACCATTACCTTGTTTGCAAATGCACCTGGGCAGCGAGAGAGCTGGCACAAAGGTCCACGAGTGGCGCATCTAATGGAAGCACCAGGGTGGCTGTGGCCTGCTAAAATTTTTCAAGATTTTAAATTATTTTAAGATTTTACAGATTACTCCACTTTTCATCTGTTCAAGTGGAAGGATAAATGGATAGATAAATGGAAGTAAAATACAGATTGATTTATAGCAAGATGGAAAAAAAAGATAGGTTTACAGACAGATGTCAAAATGTTATGATATCCCACCCCCCATATATTGTAAACTTTCACCCTTAAATGCATTTTGTGTTGCAGTAAAGGGTGTTTTAGCCTTGTATTTAGCTTTAAAAAAGTAATTAATAAAAAATACTGTGGGGTACCCCCTATTTTTCTTTGCCAGCTAGGATACAGCAATTTTTCAAGTATTTATTTATTTTACAGTAATCTGATGTCAATATGGTTGCCATGCAGACAACCAATCACAGACGCTGGCAGAGAGGGTGGACAGTCTGTCTTTAACCAATCGAGGGAAGCAGTCAATATGTCTGAGGTTCATGAACAGTCACAGAACCAAGGTGACAGTGTCGCTGAAGTTTGCTAAGTAATAGTGTATGAAGATAATGTCTGTGTTAAAACAGCAGGGCTCCACTGTAAAATGGTTTAAGCTGTGTTTGGCAGCTTTTGGGCCCCTTTGAAGGTTCAAAAGCTAGGTCTTTGATGTTGTCTTTCATTGATTTGAATGGGGCTCAGAAGTTGAGCGAACTGTTCGACAATCATATGCCCGGTCGGTGGACTGAACCGAACCTGAACCCAAACAAAAGATTCACTCATCTCTACCCATCTATTCATTAAATGACTTTAAAATGTGAAGACATTTTTGGTAACATTTAGAAGATTTCTCGCACCTTTGACAGCTTTTTTAGCCTGGACGTTGTATAATGTTGGAAAAGAAAAATGGAAATCAAAAAGGATGGCAAAAAGCAGCATGACAATTATTCATGCCAACTACTGAGTGATTCCAGATAAATATTTTGACTGATTCATCACTTACAGAAGTTGGAGTGTTTATTTTAATAACTACAATCCAAGTACTTTAATTAAAATATGACTAAACTACATAGAGAACGAGGGGTAAAATTCACATAAAACCTTGAAGAGCAAAGTCAATTTGCACAAACAATTATGGCTGGTGTTCAAAAATACTGAATGTAAAACTGCTCAATAACCTATTACAATCTTATTACTGTAGGTAAGATGAGCAACAATTATATTTTTTCATAGCACAGGGGACATTTATAAAACTTAGTCTATTGAGAGCAGTAATGGTAATTAAGTATTGACTTAAAGTATCCAGCAAAGGCCTATGGTAACCGATCCACTCTGCTTTACTTAATAATGGATAATCTGCTTCTTCACTGCTCAATCTCTATTAACCCCAACAGGTTCTCATTAGTTACTGTAAGGAAGATGAATTTATTTGTTTCTCCATTGAAATATAATCACAGGGATAAAATGGTGTTTTTTTTTGTTTAACTTAGTATTTTTTATTTTTGTGAAATTACAAATCAGTTAGCTTAATTTCTGGACATTATTGTTATGTGATAATTATTAGAGAAAATTCAAAAAAGTACATTTGAAATGCTAAGATCTCCATTAAAACATTTTCACATTGTGAATTTTCCAAATGAATGGACTATTTTCAAATGATATGTTAGATTAAATAAAAATAGCTGAAAGTCAATTAAAGAAGAAATTCTTTAAAGCAGACATCCCACATACTATATAATATGGACAAGCAAAAATCAATATGAATATCTACATTTTCGGTGTCAGTGTTATATTAATTTTAGAAAATTGTGGACAATACATTAAAGTTGTTGTCCAGTGACAAGAACAGTCATTGAATTTCCTTTTATATGTAAAGTTATAAAACGTACAGAAACATTTTACTAATAAAAATGGCATTGTTAGCCAAATATCTGACTGATGGTCTTAGAGGAGGAACTTCTGATGTAATTTCAACACAGGTCCTTCTTGTCTTTCTTCTGGGTCAGTAAAGGTATCAAGGGGGCTGACGGTCTAGCTCAGCTCATTAACTAAGGCTCCATACCTCACAGAGAACTCAAAGACAGAGAGAAATTCTACTTCATTAAGTCCGTTGTTGAAAATCCATTGTCACCTAATCTTAGAGAACTTTTCATATAGTGCATTTTTCACTAAGACAATACTGACTCCATGGGTGATTTTGCCATCTTTCATCTAAAAATCCCTAATGGTACCTTTACACGCCGCTACAGCAGGTTGGAAACAACCGGGTGTCTCACGTGCACGAGCACGTTCTAACGGTTGCAGACGGTACCCGATACCGTCTTTACACGCCGCTACAAAGTGCTCTACAGAAGGTTTAATCTATCTCTGGAGGCACCGCCGGGTGCCACAAGTTACCTTCTGTAGAGCACCTTCCCTCATTTACACACCGCTACAGAAGGTAATATGGGAGGACCTGGGGCAGCAGGGACAACACATAGGCGTGCCAGAGATGTGGATTACGAGACGCTCGTACAATGATTGGACAATGCAATAGCAACATGATTGGCCAGCCAGTGCAGGAAGGCTGGCTAATACATGACGCTATAGCAAATGTGTAGTGTGACTGGTCAGCTCCTTAAATTTGCCACCCTATGCAGCGACAACCAATTGTATCGCAGGAGCTTCCACCAATGATTGCTGAAGGGGGGTGGTTTCCCGGAGGCTGTGTCACGCCCCAGGGAGTTAACTAGGTGACGAAAAAACCTTCCTGTACCTCATTTAGATGCCGCTACCATCGGGTTGAAACCAACCTGTTTTAGAGCAATGCTCTGAAACAGGTGTCCACAGTGACGAGTGGCAACAACCTAGTTTACACGCCGCTACCTCGGGTTGTTTTGACGGTGCAAGATACATTTATCTCCGACACCCGGCTGTTTCCAACCTTCTGTAGCGGCGTGTAAAGGTACCATAAAGGTGGTGGGAACTTAAAATTTAAGCTTTCCTTTTCAATCTTTTTTTATATAGAAGCCTCCTGCTTTGATCAAATTATTTCCTTCATATCATGACTTCTTCTAACTAAAACCCATTACTTCTAAGCTTCTTTTATTTTTCTAAAGACAGGCCACATTATGCTTCAATTACATCCTGCTGTTCATCTACTTGAACACTGAAGAGTTATGAATATATACAGTATTACGGTTTGTTGCAGGCTTCTCCCCTTTGTCCTGGTGATTTTAGACTCTCGTCCTTCAGCCCAAAGGAGTCTGCTATCAATTCCTTTAGTCTTCTTAGTACAAGCCCTATCATGGCTGGCTGCAGGTTTTTGTGGGCCACAGGTGAAACAGTCTCAGTGGGCCTCTTTAACACATGCCACGTTTCATGATTATAATATAGAGGCTGTGGGCTGTGCATATATAATATAGAGGCTCCTGGATTGGCTATGCATATATAATTTAGAGACATATACAACAAAATACTCCACCTAGACATAATGTATAAGACCCTCTTAGCCTTGTATATTCGTCATGGTGTGAATGCTGGACTACAATAGAGGGCAAAATCGTCAATTAAACATGAAACCAGAAGAAGAAAGAAAACAATCATACTGCCCAAAATATCAAAAAAGTGCAAAAACTTTATTTTAGATGTGCAGACAATTATTACAATTCATAAAATCAATATATGGTGGAAGAGATTATTCCAGTCCATGGTCCCAGCATAGTTATAGATTGCATATCACCAATATATATATACATCAAAACGCATACCAATCAAAGAGGCAGAATTTATTTGGTGCAATATACCACAATAATAGTTACCATTGGAATATATGGAAAAATGTAAAAATGTAAAGAATAATCTCTTCCACCATATATTGATTTTATGAATTGTAATAATTGTCTGCACATCTAAAATACAGTTTTTGCACTTTTTTGATATTTTGGGCAGTATGATCGTTTTCTTTCTTCTTCTGATATATAATTTAGAGGCTGTGGGCTGTGTATGTATAATGTGGAGGTTGCTGGGTGGGCTATATGTTTAAAGAGGACCTGTCAACCCCCTGGTGCTTTCCAAAGTGAAAGCACCTCTGAATACAGCTCGTATGCTGCATTCAGGGAAGGGATCAACCATGTCTCTACTCACCCTGTAATCTGCAAAAAACACTTTTGAAAGTTTTAAAATAAGAAGTCTGGAGGGACTTACTAATTTTTCACTCCTTGATGTTCACAGGATTCTCCCGCCTCCTGCCTCTCTGTTCTGTTTCCTGCCTCTCTGTGCCGTCTTCTGCTTGTGCAGGCGCACAGCGAGGAATAGGTAGGAGCGGTTCTCGGATGCTGGAACGGTGCATGCAAGGGAAGGTCAGCGCCATAGCCCGTCCTGCTAAGGATTATGCTATATGAATGCAGCAGGGCAGCAATCTGGTGCTGACATTCCTGCGCATGCATCATTCCAGCAACCGGGAGTAATGGCAAGGAATACCACTTGGCAAGTGGCGCGGTTGGTGTCCTCGATGGCAGGTGGGGTCCCCAAGGTTTCCAGTGTCCTGGAACTTGCCTGGTTGTTGGCACCGGCCCTGGGCTCTATCCCACCCATTGAGATCCATCCACAGGAACAACCAGGGTCTCAGTCAGACAAAAGTTTCTTCAAAGCTTGTACTTTGGTGAGCCGTTCGCCTGGGTATAAGCCAGGGCACATCGTACTGACATTGGATTGGGGAAGAGCAGCCACTATCTGGGGCCCTGCTGGTAGCAGGAAACTAGGGCCAGCACTGGGATAAGAACACCTACTAATGGTTCCGTGTACATGACCTATTTCCTGAACCCAAGTCCCGGGGTGACTCAAAGGGTCCGGAGCTGGATGGTGTTTGGTTCCTTTTCCTTTTTTTAGAGACTCTCCTGCTTCCCACTACAAGCAAGCTATTTTTATTGGCTAATCATCGTCCAAAAGGAATAGCAATAATTATTATTAATAACCCCTATGATGGCAAGGAATACCTGGTGAGCAGTCTCAACCTTTGGTCACCAGGTGGCCCCCCACCTATCACTAGACATGTGAACTCTAATTACACAGATACATGAAACACAATAACATACATCTACAAGAGGGAGAAAATTACCCTGACCCCATAATAATAATAATAATAATAATAATTATAAAGCGACAACATATTCCGCAGCGCTTTAAAATTTTGAGGAGACATGTACAGTCATAAGTAACAATTCTAAAAAATACGATACAATAATTAAAGCAAAGAAAAAAAAGTTGACCCTGCTCATAAGAGTTTACAATCTAAAATGAGGTGGTGAGGTGGGGGTGACACAAACTACAGGTGTTTATTTACAATGATAGTCCAGTCATCTTGGGGAAATGGGGAGTTTGTAAGGGCTGCATGAGAGGCCACCAGCCATTCTGTGGAGCTTAATGAAGAATTATGTTCAGGGAAATAGTGAATAGGCTATATATAAATGACTTCAATTAGGGGGTGTAATAGGCCGCCTTAAAAAGATGTGTTTTTAGGGAGCGCCTAAATCTCTATAAGTTGTCTATGGTTCTAATTTCTTGGGGTAGAGTGTTTCAAAAAATTGTTCTAGTTTGGGAGAAGTGTTGTGATGAGCCCAAGGGCTGTAGGGTACTCTGAACCAGGCTTTAACACTTCTTGGGGAGTCACAGGGGTCGAGACCCGGCTCTCTGACCCTGGGCGGCAGATTAAAAGTTCTGGGGGATTGTGATTTAGGGATGTTGTGGTTACACCACCCGTAGTGTTCAGCTATTGATGGCAGATGCTGTGGTGCGGGACCTCTGGGGATGATGAGATTGCAGCTACGGTAGTATCGCTCCCCATGGGTGGAATTGTTCCCCAGGGCAACCGGTAAAGTCTATAATAATGGTAGACCTTTATTGAGTTTACTCAATAAAGATTTATATATTTTGCATTATATACAGTCGCTTTTTTCTGATTCAATAAATTTTATTGCTGTATGTAACATTACAGTTCCATGATTTTATAGGATACAAACCTTGAATTTTTTATATAATTTTTTATATAATTTTTAAGCAATTTAGTATCCATCTGCAGGTTTAATTTTGATTTTAATAATGGTAGGCCGTTAGGGTACAGGACTGAGGGCGCGGAATAACCGACAGACACACAGTACGTAGTCTCAGTTACCCTTACTGGTGTTAGCAGAGTCAAACCAAGGTGCTGTCCACAGATGATGTTGGGAATCCGGGTGGCCTGGAAGCAAGTTTGGGATCTCCTCATCCTGTGAGTTCTGAGGCCTTCCTGCTGCACTACTCCTTGCTGGTCCTGACTGTGTGTACCTAATCAGCGACCCTCTACTCCTGCTGGTAAGTCTCTCACCCATATGGCACGCAGCTTGAGCCCTTCCCAGGCACCACTCTTCTCTCAACCGGCCCTGAGCTCTCTCATGCTTCTGTGCCTCCAGGGGCTTTGATGTGGCCGGGAGACTTGGAATCTCCCGTCCTCTGGTGTTGACTCTGGTGCTGGGCCTGGAATACCCTCACAACCTCGGACTCCGGTGTCCACTTCTGGTGCTCTGCACTGGGGTGAGCCCGATCACTGGCTCCACTCCCCATGCCTGCTTCTCTCCTTTATCAGACCCTCTCCTACGGGTCCCTCATGCTTGCTTTTCCTCTCTCTTGACTCTACCTGGGATGAGCTTAGCACAGCTCCAGTCCACAGGTCATCTTCACAGTCCTCCTAGGAACTGAACTTACTAACTTTGACCCCAGGCCATAATTTATAGGTAAGCTCCCCTGAACCCTTGTCGTCAGAGTTTCCCCTTCTGGCCTGGAGTCAGGAAAGTGTTGCATGCTGTTGGCTTTTCAGGTGTGGATACCCCTCTTTGCCTCCAACCCGAGGGAGCCAATGCCACTGTGGCAACCGGACTCTGATGTGCCACACTAGGAGCCAGGAGTGGGAGGTTCAGATTAGTGTGGATATTAGCCAAAGGTCGCTTATAGCACGTAGTACAAAATACACAAAAGGTTTGCGCCAAACTGCTTTCATTAAATTGTGGGATCGGTGAATGATCCCCTCTGCTCACCTTCTATTGTTGTGCCTGTCCGCACAACTGGAGTAGGAGTTTAATCTGTCTCCCAGCTGAGCTCTCCTATTTGGGCTCCAAGCAGCGAGGTGATAAGTGCACGTATTTCCCGTGTGTCCCGGTGCACGTGACAGCTCGAGGGGAGTGATGGTGTGACGTCTGCAAGGTCCTGTATTCCTAAGCTGCTCTGTATCACGCTTCCCAGCAGGGAAGAAATTTGCAGCTCCAGATAAAACGAGTGATATTGTAAGCGCTAAAGTACATTAACAGGACACGGCTCACATAAGTATTACCTTTCAGCTTTAATGATTCAGCATATGGATCCCTTTAGCCACAACGCGTTTCAGCGCCAATTGCGCCTTTTTCAAGTGATATCACTTGAAAAAAGCGCAATTGGCGCTGAAACGCGTTGTGGCTAAAGGGATCCATATGCTGAATCATTAAAGCTGAAAGGTAATACTTATGTGAGCCGTGTCCTGTTAATGTACTTTAGCGCTTACAATATCACTCGTTTTATCTGGAGCTGCTTATAGCACGTAGAGAATGGGTAGGGTGATAGACACAGATGAGGGAGAAGATGTACGAAAGTGCCCTGCTCTAAAGAGCTTTGTGGGTGAGAACAAGCAATTTGAATTGGATCCTATATTGTATGGACAGCCAGTGCAATTACTGGCACAGAGCGGATACATCCGAGTAACAGTTAGCCAGATAGGTGATGCTAACTGCTGCATTGAAGATGGACTGGAGATGGGAGAGTCTATTAAGGGGGAGGCCAATTAATAGAGAATTACAATAATCAAGGTTGGAGTGGATCAGGGCTACAGTTAGGGCTTCTTTTGTTTCCATGGTAAGAAACGGGTGGATTCTAGAGATGTTCTTCAGGTGCAAGTGACAAGAGTGTGCGAGAGATTGTATACAGGAGGTGAAGGATATATCAGTGGTTAACATACACCCAGGCATTAAGCCTGCTTCTAGACATTATCGAGGTCACGCACACTGAGAATGAGATGTCAGAATTACGGAGGTTAGTGGATTGTGGGATCAAAAGAAATTTAGTTTTTGAAAATTTGAGTTTCAGATAGTGAGTGGTCATGATGTTGGAAACTGCAGTTAGAGAGTCATTTGCCTTTAGAAATACTGTGAGGGTAAGGTCAGGAGATGAAGCGTATGTGTATCATCAGCTCAAAGATGTTACTGGAAGCCAAATATGCTGATGATCTGTGCAATAGGACCCCACTATTGAGAGAGAGAGGAGAGGAAGTGCAGCCAGGGAATAATACACTGAAGGGGCTGTCAGAAAGATAGGGCAAGAACCAGGAGAGAGAGGTGTCCTTTATGCCTTTTGAGTGGAGCATAGCGAGTAGGAGTTAGTGATCAACAGTGTCAAAAGCTGCAGATAGGTCAAGAAGAATAAGCAGAGAATGGTCACCATTACGTTTTAACCTTTCATTTTAACATGCCATAGTGACATTAACAGTACAGTTAATAGTATTCAGCTAATTGAAAAAAGCCTCAAATTCCATCTTAGTCCAATTGAGGAAGATATTGTCTATGCATCACTACCATCCCCCCACCTGTAGGAAATGGCGAGACATATAGAAAAAATTCTCCTCTAATACACACATCAAGATATAGGCATATGAGGGCACCATGTTGGTTGTAGTTGTTGTTGATAATAAATGTCTCCAAACAGGGGGTACTTTCTTGTAAGAACCACCTTCAGCAGATCCAGACAAAATTGACATGCCTGTTCAGAATAGTCCCGAGATTGAATTTTTCTTTCAACTGCTGCAAATCCTTCATTATGCTGAATAGATGAGTATAGTGAGATGACGTCAAAGGACACCAATAGATCATCTGGATTAAGTGTTACATCTTGGATTTTGATGAGAAAGTCATTAGTATCTTTAAGAAAAAACTTAGCTTTTTGAGGAATCAGACTTAGTACTCTATCCAAGAACACCCCAATGTGGCTGAACACAGACTCTGTTCCAGCCACTATGGAGCGCCAAGGGGAATTAGTCATGGATTTATGCATTGGACTCAGCACTTACTTTTTTCCTGATTGTTTACGGTAAATATTGCACAAAAACTGTTTCTGCATGAATATACTTTTTGCTTTGTTAGATGGTTTGGACTCGGCGCTCACTATGCATTAGAGTATTTAAAGTAAACACTGAACCAAACACTTTCCACACTAAAAAAATCCTTTTTATTTTCTATTGTTTAAAATCAAGATAAAAATCACAATAAAACATTAATATAATTTTGTATAATTTACATATGATTCTTTGTATATCACTCTCATGTCAAGTTAAAATTTGCAAAACAATTAAAACCCTTGCTTTAACATCCACCAATTTATTCTTTGTGGTTCTGGGTGCTGATAGGGATTTTTCTGGGAGGTATTTTTTCTCAATTTAGTCATGTTTTTCACCTGTAGAAAATGTTATATGTCAATTTCTGTGGTTCATGTTGTTTATATTGCAAAACTTTTTTTTGCTTTTTTATTTGCTGGTTGAGTTGGCAATTTTAGGGTAATTTGTCAGGAGATGATCCTAGTATTGGTCAACGTCCTTGGTATAGCCTAAAAGGTACCATTACATGAGGCGACGTTGCTGGGATGTTGCCGGCAACTTCACAGGAGCGCGCACGTTTTTGGCACTTTTCCAAGTTTGCCTTGTAGATGCCACACGCAGAGATATTGTAGGCAACTCAACTACGATGTTGAAAGCACCTTTCGTTCGCTGGGTATGAGCAACCCAGCGAGCGATCCTTATCAATGTAATAAATAGGGGAAGTTGCTTTCAACATCACTATTGTGGTGTCACACAGAGCGATACTATCAGATCACTTGAGCAAAATCGCCAAGTTTCAGAATCACTGTTAAATCGCCCTGTCACACGTTGCAACGCACTAGCAACTTTGCCGGCAACATTGCCTCGTGTAACGGTACCTTTAGAGTCAACAAATTGGCTTTACCTTGATTGTAGAAGGACTGGTAATGATACCAAATTAATCTTTTACTTTCTTTCTAGATGTTTATTGGATGGTTGATTACCTATAGGTTCTGTGTCGCCAACCTCTTTTTCTTTGTCCTTATGTGAGTACTGTTGTTGCTCCTTTAGTATTCTACGGTATATCCTGCACAATAACGTATATTATAGAAAATAAAAAATTCCCGTAAGTTAACCTTATTGGCATATTTAAGAGCTCCTTATGTTATTTCTTAGGCTAGTCTCTGTCTCTATGTCTTTATGTGGGTACAAAGAAAAAGTGGTCAACGACACAGAGAATGAGATTAGCCTATGAACTAGCATAAGGAGCTCTTAAAGGTACATTCTCCAATATATGAATAACCTCTAATCAAGACACAAATATACCAATTTTTCATACCAATATTTTTTCTTTTCTATAATAAACATTACTGTGCAAGGTATACCATGGAATACTAAAGGAACAACAACAGAATTTGATTACAGGGCCATAAAGTAACACTTATTAGGGGAGTACCACATCAGTCTTTAGTGCAGGCAGAATCAATTATAACTTCAGCCTTTGGTAACTCCTTATGAACCAACATAGCAAAAATGACTTGACCTGAAATGTACTGATCAAAAAGTACAATATACAAATATAGACAATAAGAAGTACTAAGTGAAAATATAAAGATATTAAGACATATGTAAACCACTCTCATATCAACCATATCTACATAATCGGTTTCCAAACTGCTTTCTGAGTCATTAATTCCTAATGACTAGAAAACTATGTGATGTGTATGGTGCTATGAATATTTTTTCTTTGTATCTGAACCAATTCATAATCTAAATTACCAACTATAAATCAATTTCAGATTTGTTGACGTATCTTTAATAATGATAAATGGAGAGTTTATGGCTCCTGCTAAAGTTCACTTCAAATTTTTGATTTATTAGTATGCCGCACTGTAGTGGGACAAGATTTCACCTCTATAGCCATGAATTTAAAGATGACAAAGGAAAATCGGCTTGTAGTATAATTTCTACATGGTAAAGTCTAGAAATAACACTACATCACCTGCTGAATCCCATTAAAACTATTTAACTTGTGAACAGTTAAGAATCAATGAGTCATGTAAGGTAGGAGCATTAATAATTGCTTTGCATAGATCACATAGGAGGATGAGTTAAAGAGACATATCAAGATCCTAGTATTGTTCTTCATTAGATGCCTGGATTTGAGTAGATTGATGCACGAGAGCATCCTTACGAGGGAGGGTGTATGAGGGATTACATTACAACTGCTACATTACATACTATTAGCAGAAAAACTAGGTGACAAACACCATAGATCTGGTATTGACAGCATTTTAGTTTCTGTCATTCACCAGTTCTTACTTATGAAGGATAGCAGACAAGAGACTGAATAACATATAGAACACAAGAGTTTAATACATGAATTTTTATTTGCAGGTAATTCATCTTGGTATAGCTGGCAAACATCTTCCAAGTCCCATGTCTGAGCCCCCTTTCTAATAAACAAGTTGATACAAAATATTCTCATACTAGAGATCTCTATAACTACAGCATGATATGTAAAGATATATTAATGCAGAATACTTAGAGAGAATGAAGAGACAAAAGAAGAGCAAATATGGTCTTATCCAGAATATAATGACAACCCTCAAATAGAGTAAAAAGGCTCACCTGTTATAAAGACATATCATGTGGCTGTCACAAAACCTTAATTGGGGATGACCAAGGCAGGAAGGTACAAGTCACGCTGACGTGGAAGTAATATAAAATCCAGAATGATAGGGAGCGTGATCTTTATTTGTCAACACATTTCTGAGAAAATTCTCCTTTATCAGGACAAAATCACATTAAAGAGGACCTGTCACCCCCCATGGTGCTTTCCAAACTGAAAGCGCCACTGAATGCAGCGTGTCTGCTGCATTCAGGTTAGGGGTTTCCCATGTTTCTACCCCCCATGTAAACTGTAAAAACCACTTTAGAAAGTGTAGAGATAACGAGTCCGGAGGGACTTATAGATTATGGAGCCATCGCTATTCACGGGGGTCCTCCCCACCCCCTGCTTCTCTGTGCCACCTCCTGCCCGTGACGTCAATGCCAGAGCCCGCCTCGCTGTATGCATACAGCATAATCTGTAGCAGGGCAGGACCCCCGTGAACAGCGATGACTCCATAATCTGTAAATGCCTCTGGACTCGCTATCTCTACACGTTCTAAAGTGTTTTTTACAGTTTTCCGGGGGTGTGGACCGGGGGGACGGGGGGGTAGAAACATAGAGACCCCTTCCCTGAATGCAGGAGACACGCTCCATTCAGTGGTGCTTTCAGTTTGAAAAGATGACAGATCCTCTTTAAGGTATATCCACATACAGAGGGCGAATATATTCAGATATTTCAACTGACAATTGGTTCAAAAAAGGCACACAGGCAATGGCTGTTGTATGTTTAGGTGGTACAAATCAAAAACCTGTATCAATACAATGAGTAGAAGTAAGAAAAATGTAAATTAACAGAAAAAATAATAGAGTGACAAAAAAATTATTAATACATATAGGGATTATAATAGCATAAAATTAAAAAAAGAAGTAATGACAAAGTAAAAAATGTTATAGCTCTGTGTGGATGTGTCGAGGTGGTTCGAAACCGGGAACTCCAAGGATGAACCACAAGTAAAAAATTCAATCTGGGAAGAAGCACTGGACAATGCTCCAAATGAATACCACTCATGAATTGACACATACTAGTTTGTTTTTGAGGCTACTATCAATACAGTAGGTAAATAGAGGCATCTTAAAAAAAGACAAGCAAATAAAAATTATACCAATTTTCTCAGTGTTTCACATGAACCTATCCTTGGGTCTCTGATACCTCACCTATCCCCTATTTGTTCCTGTCGTGAGACACACCAGCAATGCACATCTTGTAAATTAGAACAATTGTTTGCCATTGCAGCAGAGGCCTTAGGGCCGCTTTACACACACAGATATCTGTGACCAACTTCTGAACAGATCTCTGGTTGCAGTGAAATCATGGACACATTGTTACATTTGTACACAGCCACAAGATGGAGCAATGTGTCCATGATTTCACTGCAACCAGAGATCTGTTCAGAAGTTGGTCACAGATATCAGTTGTGATGGATACCCCTCACACCTTTCGGGTGAGGCTGTCGTCTTAATTGTCTGACGCCAAATTGGATGCTTTGCTTTGTCTATAGGTGCGTGCACATCACCGGAAAGAATCCACACTGACACAGTATTTGTCTTAATGTAGAGCTTAATGACATAGACCTTTATTAAAGGAAAAGCTAGCAGTTTTATTACTTATCCTTAAAGGGATGTGCAAAGAGGTGTGACTAGATAATTGCGTCACATTATGCTGAATATACATTTTATTCTGGAAAACATTTAATTATATTTTCTGCGTGTTAGTTAGTTTAACTAGCCTTGAAGTTGTACAGGACATTTAGAACATGTTGATAAGAACTTCTATAACTTCTATACGTCTACCTTAAATCAAAACATTTATACAAAATCAGAGACACAGAAAATTCCAAGGATTCACATAACCATGTTTTTGGAAGGGTTCTGAAATGGCTTCAATTATTCCAATAAAATTATTAACTATTTATTGCCATAACATTCCCCCGTTTGGAGACATTCAAAATCTTACCCAAAATCCTTGCCCTAGGTGACAGAGGGGGAGAGGTAAAGAAAAGTGGGAAAGGAGTCTTCACCAATATGGAGACAACTATAACGTCTAACCGTAATGACAATCATAAAGCCTTTGTAACTGGTCTTGCCGCACCCTAAACTGTTATCTAAGATGATGTCTCACCTCTCTATTTAATACTAATGAAATACATAGTAAGTTATACACACAAAAATATGGAGATTATATTTACTAAAATAGGTTCTAAATATAATAAAAATGAATGCTACTCCCACAGTTCCCTTCTCCCGTGGTCATGAGTGAATGCTCGAACCAAAGTGCATGCACACAGACCTACTCAGGTGGGTACATTCTCCTCCCCTAGTTGACGGAGCCGGTCTTCCTTCACCACTTCACCGGATTCCCCACAAAGGTCTGCCCATTACACCATCGGATGGACACAAACACTCACAAACCATGGCAAAAAAAGGAAACCATACGAATGCCGCAATCAAATACCGGTCATAATTATCACTCAACTGTTAGTCATTATATTTGACATTCTCCATAAGTCGGTCCTCACTACGGTCTAATTCAGGCGGACATGGCATCGTACCAGGTCAATGTTGCTTCAGTCTTATCTAAAACTAGCTGGGTGCCCGATGCACATGCATCGGGATTCTAGCAGAGCGAGTATCTGACTCGCAACGGCCGCTTCGCGGCCAATGCTTCGCGCTGCTAAGGCGACTCGCCATGCCCGCTGCGCGGGCATAGCGAGTCGCCTTAGAACTGCTCGCAATGGCCGCTGCGCGGCCAATGCTTCGGGCGTATCCACATGACCACGCCGACTCGCAGCGTGAGCGGACTCAAAAGGGGCAAAAAACCCATTCGTGATTATATAATAGATAAGTCAGTTCTTGATATTCAAAAAATAAAGGTGTCCTAAGCGGTCAGTGTCCCTTGGGATCTTTATATCCATCGCTTATAGGCCAGTGTCTGTAGTAAGAGACATTCGGTAGCTCTCCTGGGCTGGTCTGCCTTGTAGTGTAGATCTTGGATCTAGTTGGGCTGCCATTTAAGCTGTTCAGCTGTCTCAGTCATCCGCAGAATTTTTGACGTTTATCACTCCATCTCCAGACTGTGGGAAGCGACTTCGGTCCACAGTAGCTGCATGTTAAAGGGGGAGAGAAAGCTCAAAAATACATGTTAGACAAGCCCTTTATAAGTGTCAAAACATGAGAAAAACCTATCTCGGGGAATCTATTACCTGGACAACATTTTCAACCATAATCTCATAAAAATTTGTACCACTTTCAGAACTATCTATGACATAGTAATACCCTGCAAAACAAAACAAATCACAAATTTTTACTTATAACCTTATAACCTTAAGAATATAGGTCACCCCCCCGAGCATCTTATCATCTAATATTACGTATACACACCATCTTTCAAGAAAGAGATATAAAGAGAATATGGTATCAGTTCTTGACTTACCAATAGATGAAAAACAATCATCCCTAAAGGTACCTTTACACGCCGCCACGGCAGGCTGGATACATCCCGCTACTTCACGTGCACGAGCACGCTCAAACGGCTACAAACGGTCAACGCACCCTCTTTACACGCCGCCACAAGGTGCGCTACGCTACGCTACATCTATAGCTAGCTACATCACCGGGTGTCTCAAGTAGCCAGCTGTTGCTCATTTACACACCGCTATAACCAGCTACTATGGGCGGACCTGGTGCAGCAGGGACAGCACATAGGCGTGCCACAATTGAGAGTACGAGACGTCCGTACGCTGATAGGACGAAGCAATAACATCCTGATTGGGCAGGCAACGCAGGAGGCTGAGTAATACAGCACGCTCGAGCGATTGTGTAGTGTGACTCGTCAGCTCCTTAAATATGCCTCCCTATGCAGCGACTACCAATCGGCACGCAGCAGCTTCCACCAATGATCGCACATGGGGCGTGGTACCACGGAGCCAGGGTCACGCCTTAGCTACATTGCAGGCTGTCCCGAGTTCCCTTCCGTTGCTTCTTTACACGCCGATACAGCTCGCTACCATCGGCGATATAGCCATCTGTTTTCGAGCACAGCCCATAAACAGATGTATCTGTCGCCGGCTGTAGCGTCGCGTCTTCAGACGCCGCTACGACGGGCTACATTGACGCTACAAGCTACATTTGTAGCCTGTAGCGCTATGTATCCAGCCTGCCGTCGCGGCGTGTAAAGGTACCTTTAGAGAAGAGGAAGAGATATACTATATATACAGAAACATTACATTCTTTGGGTTCGTGAAAAACAAATCATCAATTTTAAATCATACACTTATGGTTCATGTCAAATAACTTCAATATAAGGATCTTACATACAATCAAAAATCATTTTCTATTGAACAAAATTAATTGTCACCCAAGATAGTTCATGGAAACAAAAACATAAGATTTACACAATTTATAAATGATATACCCACTTCTAATAGTACCCTAGTAATGTCCTTAAAGCTGGAAACCTACCTAACCAGCGGAGGTCGGCACCCTCTTGAAACGCCTGTGGTGCCCCTGCTCCACGTCGACTCACCCAATCTGTCCCTAACCTATCCCTGATCATATATACGTATTTCAGTTTGTTTGTAAAGTGTTGTTTAGTCCATTACTAGTGATGAGCGAGTACTAAAATGCTCGGGTGCTCGAAGCTCGGGCCGAGCATCCCGAGATACTCGTGTACTCGGCCCAATGTTATCCTATGGGAGACACGAGTATTTTTATGAAATGACTGCCGGCAGCATGGAAAAACCCTAAAAATGTCACAAAAGTCTCAGAAGAGTGCTGAAATGACATGGCAACACCATGGGGAAGACCCCTGGAAGCATTTCTCACTCAAAAGTCACAGCTGTGAACAATGTAGTCCGAGTTTCACGCCAATTTTACGGAGTCTCCAGAAAACCTTCCAAAATTACACCAAAATGAATATTTAGGGTGAAATGTTAAGGGCACATACCCAATAGTGAGATACAGCTGGTGTATGTTACTTTTTGTGATTACATGAAACATTTTACATGAAAACATTGTGCGGCACTCCGATGACCCTGAGAAGAGACGAACATGAAGCCCTGTCTTGAAATAATGTGCCCATTTTGAGGAACTGGGTCTATTGTAGTATCTTCCTTTGCCAGGGCAGTCCAAAATTGGGAGGTTCAACAATGACCCATGCATACAGACATGTAGTAGGCCTGTAACCCTCAAGTGGGTGTATTGTAGTATAGTCCTTTGGTCAGGGAAGCCAAAAATTGGGAGGTTCAACAATGACCCATGCATACAGACATGTAGTAGGGCCTGTAACCCTCAAGTGGGTGTATTGCAGTATAGTCCTTTGGCCAGGGCAGCCAAAAATTGGGAGGCTCCTCATTGTCCCTGGATAGAGACGTGCAGGAGGGCCTGTAAACAAGAACTGGGTGCATTGTAGTATAGCCCTTTGGCCAGGGCAGCCAAAAATTGGAAGGTTCAACAATGACCCATGCATACAGACATGTAGTAGGGCCTGTAACCCTCAAGTGGGTGTATTGTAGTATAGCACTTTGGTCAGGGCAGCCAAAAATTGGAAGGTTCAACAATGACCCATGCATACAGACATGTAGTAGGGCCTGTAACCCTCAAGTGGGTTTATTGTAGTATAGGCCTTTGGCCAGGGCAGCCAAAAATTGGGAGGCTCCTCATTGTCCCTGGATAGAGACGTGCAGGAGGGCCTGTAAACAAGAACTGGGTGTATTGTAGTATAGCCCTTTGGCCAGGGCAGCCAAAAATTGGAAGGTTCAACAATGACCCATGCATACAGACATGTAGTAGGGCCTGTAACCCTCAAGTGGTTGTATTGTAGTATAGCCCTTTGGCAGGGCAGCCAAAAATTGGGAGGCTCCACATTGTCCCTGGATAGAGACGTGCAGAATGAGCATAAAAATTTACCACTGGGGGTATACCTGAAACAACAGCCTAAGTATTGTAACGGTCATCATGGTGGCACATGAGGAGAAGGAGGAGCAGTCCAGCGATTAGCCAAGGAAGAGGAAGACGACGTGGTGGATGATCCAGTAGCTGACCCAACCTGGCAGGAGGATATGCAGAGCGAGGACAGCAGTGCACAGGGGGAGGGAGGCGTAGCATCCCAACAGGCAGTACGAAGCAGGGTCGGGTCCGCAGGCAGAAGGCAGGGAACCGTTCCCCGGAACAACAACACGACACAAGGTCCCTGTGCAAATGTTAGGTCTTCCCGAGTCTGGCAGTATTTTAAGTTGGCTCCAGATGACTCTAAAAAGGCCATTTGCAACACCTGCCATGCCAGCATCAACAGGGGTACGAAAACTAGCAGCCTGACCACCACCAGCATGATCAGGCACATGTCAGCCAAGCACCCGACTGTCATATATGATACAGTCTATATAGAGTCTAATGCATGGGTATAATGAGACACATGAGACATACGCTTCTTAAGCAGCTCTTGTATTGCTTCATACAAGTTAGTGCATCAACAGGATAACGTAAATGTAAGTTGCAGAGTGCAAGGCAAACAACCAAGGACATCAGAGCATTAAAGCATAGTACAAGTCTCAAGGAAAGCATTCAGAGTCTATTACTTCCCTGTCAGATGTTGCTGGCAAACAGGAGGATTCTGTGTCCATAAATGATTCCAGGCAGAGTGAATGCAGGCTTCAGAGAGCAAGTCACAGACAGATTGCAGACCTGATTCAGGAGCACAGGTAAATCATCTGAAACTGATTAAAAGGGCAATTGGCAAGAAACAGGGCAGGGACATCTAAGCTGAGGACTCCATATTGTTTGAGGGCAAAAGTCAATGCACAGGACAGGAAACAAGATGGCCGACCAAATACACTAAATGCAAACATAACAACAGATATAGCAAAAAAGACTGAAAACCTTACACCGACTTTGTGGGAAGTACAACAGAGTCGAAGAGCGGTGCTTGCTGATGTCACTGCTACATCTTCGCGTGTTGTGCGTGCGAGCCAATCCCCTGTACATGCTGCCCGCGAATAAGCCTCCGGCCCTGCACTTGAAGTTGCCAACGCACAAATAACACCACCATCAAGCACGTCCTTGTCCCAGCGCAGCGTTCAATTATCCATTCAGCAAACTTTTGAACGCAGGCGCAAATACGCTGCCAAGCCCCACATGCCACAGTCCTGAATTCTCACATTTCACGACTCTTAGCGCTAGAAATGTTGCCTTTACGGCTGGTGGAGACGGAAGCATTCCGCGACCTGATGGCGGCTGCTGTCCCACGTGACTCGGTCCCCAGTCGCCACTATTTCTCCAGATGTGCCGTCCCCGCATTGCATAACCAAGTGTCCAACAGCATCACACGTGCCCTGAACAACGCTGTTTCAGCCAAAGTCCACCTAACCACAGACACGTGGACAAGTGCTTGTAGGCAAGGCCGCTACATCTCCTTGACAAAACACTGGGTTAATATTGTGGAGGCTGGGACCCAGTCTGAGCGAGGGACGGAACACAGTCCTTCCCACACCAAGGATAGCAGGCTCTACCTCTGTCAGGGTTTCACCGACAGTCTACAGCTCCGGAATGTCATGCTCTTCAGCCTCCTCCTCATCCTCCTGCGCATCCTCATCCACTGTACCCTCCACACCAGTCCCAAGCTGGAAGCACTGCAGCACTGCCTCTGCGAAGCGGCAACAGGCTGTGCTGAAGCTAGTCTGCATAGGTGACAAACCCCACAATGCAGAAGAGGTGTGGACAGCTCTGAAACAGCAGGCAGATCACTGGCTCACACCTCTGAACCTAAAGCCAGGAAAGGTCGTGTGTGACAATGGCCGGAACCTGGTGGCAGCTTTGAGGCGAGGCCAGCTGACGCATGTTCCATGCGTGGGCCATGTGCTCAAACTGGTGGTTCAGAGGTTTCTAAAGTCATACCCAGAGCTGTCTGAACTGCTGGTAAAAGTTCGCCGTCTGTCTGCACATTTTCGCAAGTCACCTGCTGCTTCAGCCGGCCTTGCCGGCTTTCAGCGCCGTTTGCGTCTTCCGGCCCACAGACTGGTGTGTGATGTCCCCACGCGTTGGAATTCAACTCTGCACATGTTGGTCAGGATATGTGAGCAGAAGAGGGCAGTTTTTGACTACCTGCATCACCTAAGCCGTCGGGAAATGGGTCAAACTCCAGACATAACACCTGAGGAGTGGAGATGGATGTCCGACCTTTGTACCGTCCTCCAAAACTTTGAGGACTCCACCAAGATGGTGAGCGGCGATGACGCCATTATTAGCGTCACCATACCACTACTCTGCCTTCTAAAACGGTCTCTGCTGAAAAACAAAGAGGATGCATTGCAGGCCGAGCGCGATGACTTGGAGCAAGAAGCAGTAGTGGGTGTGGGTGAAAACACACAGCCCAGCCTCATCTCATCACAACGTGCAGTGGAGGACTATGACGAGGAGGAGGAGGATGAAGACATGGAGCAACTCTCTGGCCAAATTGAGGATATGACATGCACACCAGTCATACCCTCGATTCAGCGTGGCTGGCCAGAGGACAGGGAGATGAGGAGGAGGAGGAGGTGGAGGAGGAGGACAGCATGTTCAGTCATCATGTTGGTCTGGATACTGAAGTGATGGCTGTTAAGAGTCTGGCGCACATGGCTGACTTTATGGTAAGCTGCCTGGCTCGTGACCCTCGCGTTCAGAACATCTTGGCCGACAATCAGTACTGGTTGGCAACACTCTTAGACCCACGCTACAAGGAGAACTTCATGTCTCTCATTCCTGAGTAGGAGATGTCAGCCAAAATGCAGCAGTTCCAGAAGGCCATAGTCACGGAAGTAGGCAAATCATTCCCCTCACAAAACGCTAGCGGCATAGGTCAGGAATCAGTGGAGAACCAAGGCGTACGGCCGAGAGGGGCACAAGTCCAATCCGCCAGAGGTAGTGGAACAGTCTTTACGATATGGGACAGTTTTCTCAGCCACTCACGTACCACAGCCCCTGAGGTGCGGGTTAGTGCCACAAGAAATGCTAAGTTTAACCAGATGCTGAAGGAGTACCTTGCAGATCGAACAACTGTACTGCGAGATTCCTCTGTGCCTTACAATTATTGGGTCTCCAAGCTGGACACGTGGCATGAATTGGCTCTCTACGCCTTGGAAGTCCTGGCCTGCCCTTCCGCTAGCGTTTTGTCCGAGCGTGTTTTCAGTGCCGCAGGTGGAATCATTACTGATAAACGCACCCACCTGTCAACTGAAAATGCTGACAAGCTGACTCTGATCAAGATGAACAAGAGTTGGATTGGGCCAGACTTCACCACACCACCAACAAATGACAAATTAATTTAAATTTTGTTATGGGAATTTGCCATGTACCTCCACTCATCCATGGGTACACACTTCTGGACTTCCGAGTGTCCAAGTGTGGGATCAGTAATGTCCGTGGACGTGTACTCGGCCTGGTGGTAGGAAGGGGGATCAGGTTGGGAAATGTGCGGTGCAGTATCACGGCTACTGACGCTTGACCGTGTGGAAGACAGGGTGTTGGTGGAGGTGCCAATCTGAATTGAAGCATTATCCGCAATCCAAGTAACAACCTGTTGACACAAGTGTTGGTTCAAGAGCGGTGTACTGGAGCGGGCCCCAAGAATTTGGGACAGGACATGTGAGCGAGTAGATGTGCCCCTTTGTTGTTGCGAAATTAGTGCTTGCACACGACCTCGGCCTCTGCCTGCACCACCATCACGTTCACTTCATTGTTCCTTGCCAACGCCCTTGCACATTTTGCTTGTATACAGCGACAACAGTCTGGTGACTGTAATGGTGACAGGAGATTAGGATTTTAGGCCCTAACCTGTATCAAGGTAGTAAGTACAACAGTCTTGTTACTGTAATGGTTTCAGGAGAGGATTTTAGTCCCTAACCTGTATTAAGGTAGTAAGCACAACAGTCTGGTGACTATAATGGTTTCAGGAGAGGATTTTAGTCCCTAACCTGTATCAAGGTAGTAATTTCACCAGTCTGGTGACTGTAATGGTGACAGGAGATTAGGATTTTAGTCCCTAACCTGTATCAAGGTAGTAATTACACCAGTCTGGTGACTGTAATGGTGTCAGGAGAGGATTTTAGGCCCTAACCTGTATCAAGGTATGACGTACACCAGTCTGGTGACTGGTCAGATCACAGGAGATTAGGATTTTCGTCCCTAACCTGTATCAAGGTAGTACATACACCAGTCTGGTGGACTGTTCAGATCACAAGAGATTAGGATTTTAGTCCCTAACCTGTATCAAGGTAGTAATTACACCAGTCTGGTGACTGTAATGGTGACAGGAGATTAGGATTTTAGTCTCTAACCTGTATCAAGGTATGACATACACCAGTCTGGTGACTGGTCAGATCACAGGAGATTAGGATTTTAGTCCCTAACCTGTATCAAGGTAGTACGTACACCAGTCTGGTGACTGTTCAGATCACAAGAGATTAGGATTTTAGTCCCTAACCTGTATGAAGGTAGTAATTACACCAGTCTGGTGACTGTAATGGTGACAGGAGATTAGGATTTTAGGCCCTAACCTGTATCAAGGTATGACGTACACCAGTCTGGTGACTGGTCAGATCACAGGAGATTAGGATTTTCGTCCCTAACCTGTATCAAGGTAGTACGTACACCAGTCTGGTGACTGTTCAGATCACAAGAGATTAGAATTTTAGTCCCTAACCTGTATCAAGGTAGTAATTACAACAGTCTGGTGACTGTAATGGTCACAGGAGATTAGGATTTTAGTCTCTAACCTGTATCAAGGTATGACGTACACCAGTCTGGTGACTGGTCAGATCACAAAAGAGATTAGGATTTTAGTCCCTAACCTGTATCAAGGTAGTAATTACACCAGTCTGGTGACTGTAATGGTGACAGGAGATTAGGATTTTAGGCCCTAACCTGTATCAAGGTATGACGTACACCAGTCTGGTGACTGGTCAGATCACAGGAGATTAGGATTTGCGACCCTAACCTGTATCAAGGTAGTACGTACACCAGTCTGGTGACTGTTCAGATCACAAGAGATTAGGATTTTAGTCCCTAACCTGTATCAAGGTAGTAATTACAACGGTCTGGTGACTGTAATGGTGACAGGAGATTAGGATTTTAGGCCCTAACCTGTATCAAGGTATGACGTACACCAGTCTGGTGACTGGTCAGATCACAGGAGATTAGGATTTTAGTCCCTAACCTGTATCAAGGTAGTACGTACACCAGTCTGGTGACTGTTCAGATCACAAGAGATTAGGATTTTAGTCCCTAACCTGTATGAAGATAGTAATTACACCAGTCTGGTGACTGTAATGGTGACAGGAGATTAGGATTTTAGTCCCTAACCTGTATCAAGGTATGACGTACACCAGTCTGGTGACTGTTCAGATCACAAGAGATTAGGATTTTAGTCCCTAACCTGTATGAAGGCAGTAATTACACCAGTCTGGTGACTGTAATGGTTTCAGGAGAGGATTTTAGTCCCTAACCTGTATCAAGGTAGTAAGTACAACAGTCTGGTGACTGTAATGGTGTCAGGAGAGGATTTTAGGCCCTAACCTGTATCAAGGTATGACGTACACCAGTCTGGTGACTGGTCAGATCACAGGAGATTAGGATTTTCGTCCCTAACCTGTATCAAGGTAGTACATACACCAGTCTGGTGACTGTTCAGATCACAAGAGATTAGGATTTTAGTCCCTAACCTGTATCAAGGTAGTAATTACAACAGTCTGGTGACTGTAATGGTGACAGGAGATTAGGATTTTAGGCCCTAACCTGTATCAAGGTATGACATACACCAGTCTGGTGACTGGTCAGATCACAGGAGATTAGGATTTTAGTCCCTAACCTGTATCAAGGTAGTACGTACACCAGTCTGGTGACTGTTCAGATCACAAGAAATTAGGATTTTAGTCCCTAACCCGTATGAAGGTAGTAATTACACCAGTCTGGTGACTGTAATGGTGACAGGAGATTAGGATTTTAGGCCCTAACCTGTATCAAGGTATGACGTACACCAGTCTGGTGACTGTTCAGATCACAAGAGATTAGGATTTTAGTCCCTAACCTGTATGAAGGCAGTAATTACACCAGTCTGGTGACTGTAATGGTGACAGGAGATTAGGATTTTAGTCCCTAACCTGTATCAAGGTAGTACGTACACCAGTCTGGTGACTGTTCAGATCACAAGAGATTAGGATTTTAGTCCCTAACCTGTATGAAGGTAGTAATTACAACAGTCTGGTGACTGTAATGGTTTCAGGAGAGGATTTTAGTCCCTAACCTGTATCAAGGTAGTAAGTACAACAGTCTGGTGACTGTAATGGTGTCAGGAGAGGATTTTAGTCCCTAACCTGTATCAAGGTAGTAAGTACAACAGTCTGGTGACTGTAATGGTGTCAGGAGAGGATTTTAGTCCCTAACCTGTATCAAGGTAGTAAGTACAACAGTCTGGTGACTGTATTGGTGTCAGGAGAGGATTTTAGTCCCTAACCTGTATTAAGGTAGTAAGTACAACAGTCTGGTGACTCTAATGGTCACAGAAAAGCTTGGATTCCGATCTGTATCACCCTGCCTATATCCTCCTAGATTAGTCCTGAGAAGGACTGTTCTGGTCACTGGAAAGCTTGGACTCCGATCTGGATCACCCTGCCTATATCCTCCTAGATTAGTCCTGAGAAGGACTGTTGTGGTCAGCAGCAGTTTGCAGCCCTGCTCCGGATCTACCTATAAGGGCCGCAAATCTGTCCCTAAGCAGCAGCAGACACTCTCCCTACACTGACTGTCTGGATGGCTGTGTGCCGAGCACAGCGCGCCGGGAGTTATAAAGGCTCGGTCACGCTGTGCAGGACGGCCAATCACTGCTATGCCACAACTAACAGGGCTGTGGAATTGCAGTGGTCTGCCAGCCAATCCCTGCACGTGGGCTGGCTCTCAAAAGAGCGCCAACATGCAGAGATGACGACCACGAGCACAGCACGAGTATCGCGAGATTATTCGGTGCTCGCCGAGTAGCCCGAGTACAGTGATACTCGTGCGAGTACCGAGTAGTGGCGAGCATGCTCGCTCATCACTATCCATTACCCTCCATAAACATATACCGCAATTGCTCAGTCAACATATATATATGAGGGTCAGTAGATACACTGTCAATAGTCTGTAACTGAAACAGGTCTCAGCAAGTCAGTCAGAGTACAAATAAAACAATATGATACAATGTAAAGCCAAACAAATATAACGTATAGTATAACATTAGACAATATAATTACTGTATACTTATCATCAGTGGTCTCTTCTGCTTTTCTGAAAAACAGGTCAAAAAGGTAACTGGATATCTGGGAAAACGTCCAATTACTTATTATACACCTACCGTATTCTTATTTACAAGTATATTTGCTCATTTACCTACTCACTCTGCTCCAGAACATTTTTAACCAACATATTAGACATCTTATGGCATTTTATATAGGAGAGAGAGATCCACACCTACTAGGACATGTTTATAACTTTTCTCTCCTTGTCCGCACCCTATTTGCAACTCTTAAAGCTTGTGGAGCGGCTGCTGCTTCAAACTCTTACCTTTCTGAGTTGTGTTGTGTGTAGGAATAATGCAGGATTGTACACAAGGCCTTACCTGTAACCAGGAGCGAACCAGGAGGTATTCATCTGACTACACTCGTGACCAGTCGAGGTGTATGTGGGGCCAAGCAAAGACTATTCTAACTTTTGTTGAAGAGAGACGTCATCATGGCCTGTCCTTTTTCCCATCCTTCAGCACAACTCCCTTTTTTCTTTTAGTATTTATTTAGTTCTGTCCGGGCAGTCCGATACCGAAGGGGTGCTTAGGCAGGTAGAAGTAATAAGGCTGGGATGGATGACCTCCCGCCATTTACTTAGACTAACTTTATTTTAACTTCAAATTGTACCTTGTCCTCTACCTGTAGGGGTCACCTGTAGTGACTGTCAGCATGATTATACCATCCTAGACTGGCAACATGGTGTTTATCTTACCGTGATTTACCAATTCTGCATTTTATATGCTTACCGTTTTTGTAAGAATTGTACTTAGAAGAAGCTCCACCTGCTCATGAAAAAGTGCAAAAACTCAGAATCAATTGCTCTGATTACCTCATGCGAGGATCCTACCAGTGTCCAGCGTAAGATCATCTCTCCTATACGTACAGCTGAAATAAAACACTCAAGAATTCGTATTAGCTTCAAAAATCAGAAAAAATACTTATTCAACAAAATTCTTATTACAATTCTCTTCTAATTATATTGATAGCTATAAACTATGACTGTTTTATGCTTAACCAAAAAACCCATTTAAATTCTGTTATAAATGTCTCCATTGGCGTTATATTTATAAAGTATAACTGTATGATGCTTAACCAAAAACTCCATATATTTCTCCATATGTCTCAATTCCCCCTCCGCATGAGGGAATCAGAAGATATCAGAGTAAAAAGGTAAAGAATATTTATACCGTGTTAGCCAGTAGATAGAAAAATATATTGCAATCTGAGAGTCCTCAGTGGTTGATACCTTTTAATGGCTAACTGAAAAGATGGTACACATAGCAAGCTTTCGGGACGCTGAGTTCCCTTCTTCAGGCTGATAATGACACAAATTCTGAAGACACATACATTTATACATAAGCAATGGAAAAAAAAAAAAGGAGGGAAAGAACAGGAAAGAAAAAAAGAAAGGCAAAACAGTGTTATATGCTCTGGTGGATATGACAAGTGACGTAAAGCGGAGTCGGGTAGGGTGGGGTGGAGGAGTAGGGACAGAGAAACCAGATTTCTAAGATAAGCGGAACCAATTGTATTAGGTAGATGGTTAGTAACCCATGGAGACCTGAAAATACTTACCGTATATACTCGTGTATAAGCCGACCCGTGTATAAGCCGACCCCCCTACTTTTGCCCCAAAAATCTGGAAAAACCTATTGACTCGTGTATAAGCCGAGGGTGGACCCCAGCACAGGTATACAGCCCCCAGCAGTGTGGTATACAGGCCCCCCCCAGTGGTATACAGGCCTCCCCAGTGGTAGTATACAGCAGCCCCAGTGGTAGTATATAGCAGCCCCAGCAGCCCCAGTGGTAGTATATAGCAGTCCCAGTGGTAGTATATAGAAGCCCCAGCAGCCCCAGTGGTAGTATGTAGAAGCCCCAGCAGCCCCAGTGGTAGTATATAGAAGCCCCAGTGGTAGTATATAGAAGCCCCAGCAGCCCCAGTGGTAGTATACAGCAGCCCCGGCAGCCCCAGCGGTAGTATACAGCAGCCCCAACAGCCCCAGCGGTAGTATACAGCAGCCCCAACAGCCCCAGTGGTAGTATATAGGAGCCCCAGCAGCCCCAGTGGTAGTATACAGCAGCCCCAGCAGCCCCAGTGGTAGTATACAGCAGCCCCGGCAGCCCCAGCGGTAGTATACAGCAGCCCCAGTAATCCAGGGCCCCCCCAGCCTTGCTCCGGTAACCTGTAAAGGAAAACATACTTATCACTGTCCCGCTGCCGTCCCCGCTCGCCGCTGCCGTCTGCGATCCTCCATCTTTATGCGTCTTCTTCCGGTTTCCTGTGTTCGTCGCCGGCAATGACGTCATTGCCGGCGACGAACACAGGAAGCTGGAAGAAGACGAAGAGTGACTTCTAGGCTAGAAGAAGGGAGATTTGTCCCGAAACGTTGCCCTGTACACCTGAAGGCCCAATAAAGGCAAGAGGTTACTAAAACAAGAGGAGTGCTGCAGTCGTTTGTTATTATACTGGAGGCAGTAAGTGGATGAGGCTGGACTGATTTGCACCCTAAAGAAACTGTGCTGCTTTCTTTCATTTCATATATATATATATATATACATATATATATATATATATACATATATATATACTAGCTGTACTACCCGGCTAATCCCGGGTTAATAAATAAATGCTGTTAGCTATAACAAAATAGAAATTGAATGTCATATTAATGACCTGTAGGAAAGTAGAAGCTGAGCTGTGATTGGTTGCTACAGGCAGCCTAATAAATCTCCAGCCAACAGTAAACCCTCCCCCCGGCCGGGCAGTGTATATTACCTCACACTTACACATAAAAGACAGCTCAAGTGACTGACATCTGCCTTAATTCCCTATATGGCACATGTGTTGCACATTGGCTGTTTTTAATCAGATTTTTATTTAGATACCAGACGTATGAGGTGAGTTGTGTGAGGTGATTTGTGCACATCTGTGTCTGTCTGTGTGGTGTGTGTGTCCCTGGGGTGTGTGTGTCTCTGGGGTGTGTGTGTGTCCCAGTGGTGTGCGTGTGTCCCTGTGGGGAGTCCTTTTGAAGGGGAGGGGTGTCCCTGTGGTGTGTGTCCTTTCCTATGGGGTCTGTGTGTTCCTGTGGGGGGGTGTCTCCATGTCCTTGTGGAGTATGTGTGTGTGTGTATGTCTCTGTGGTGTGTGTGTCCCTGTGGGGTGAGTGCATGTGTCCCTATAGGGTGTGTATGTGTGTGTGTCCTTGTAGGGGTGTCTGTGTGGTGTGTGTCTCTGTGTTGTATGTGTCTCTTTGTGGTGTGTGTGTTTGTGTTCGGGTGCGTGGTGAGTATCCAATGTTGGGGCTGTTACTCTTTGTGTGCATGTGGAGTGTATACATGTCCCCGTGCGTGGTGAATATTCCATGTCAGGGCCCCACCTTAGTGACTATATGCTAGTATATGCTGTTAGTCTTTGGCGTTGTCATTAAGCCCCTCTCATTCACAACTGTCAACTGGTAACTGTCACTTTCTCTCCATTATGTAGATAGAGCCAAAATTGTTTGGTGAATTGGAATGCGCGGGGTTATAATTTTGCCTCACAACATAGCCTATGACGCTCTCGGGATCCAGATGTGTGATTGTGCAAAATTTTGTGGCTGTAGTTGCGACGGTGTAGATGCCAATCCCGGACATACACACATACCACATACCACATAAGGTGGTCACTCCCTGTTCACTCCCTGCTCACATGTCTCTGATGTCTGCAAGCTTTGTTGCTATTTGAAAGTGGCTGGAGTGGCCATCTTCCTTGAAGCACATGGAAGAGATACCATGTGTGTTTGGAGCGTGCCCCAGAGCTCTAGACAAAGAGAGGGACCTGAAATCCCAATGTAAAGACTGACCAATGCCAGTGGATGCTTTGTATGGACACTGTTTGTGTTGCTGTGGCTCCTGAAGAAAGGTTCAAACTTGCTTATCCTGCCTGGTTTCTGAAGATATGAATAAACCAAATGAACTTTTAAACTGGAGAAACATTTCCTTTTGCTACGTCGATGGCCAGCAACCTGAGTACCCCATTATAGTGACTTATACTGTATGCAAAGTGTTTACCACACTAAGGAAAGTAGTCAGACCCCTTTTCATTTTTCACTCTTTGTTTCATTGTAGCCATTTGGTAAATGCAAAAAAGTTTTTTTTTATCTCATTAATGTACACTCTGCACCCCATTTTAACTGAAAAACACAGAAATGCAGAAATGTTTGTAAATACTTTAACTAGGTTCCAAGTATTAGATAAATATAATAATAATAATAATAATAATAATAATAATAATAGTAATAATAATAATAACTCCTTTATGGTTATGTTTTGCAGCATATCTTGATATCAAGACAACATATAAAGAGGACTTAGGTTTCAAAGCAAATATCATACGGCGTCTACAAAGTATATTGATATACCCATCTATGGATTCTAACAGACATTCCTCACTAGCACATTACATTACTTGAAAGAAATCAAGGTGAGTTTTTCTGGACTACAGTGCATTAGCTTTTATGTGATCCAGTACCCACACACCAGTGGGAATTACTTAAAAGTCTATAGTTCATAGTTACTCATTCAGCTCTAGCGAAATATTCCCTTCACTTTAGTAAATATAGATTGCAGGAAATGGCTCTGCGTGCTATAAAAGCCATCTTAGCAACTATGTACATGATTTGCTGATGCTGTATGAGTCCATCAAAATAAAACACCTATATAAGTACTAAAATGCTGCCCTTTTATTAATTGATTTATATTATTTATTGCAATAATAATAAGAATAATGACAAAGAGGCAATTATCTGGTCTTTTGGACGATGTCCTTTAAGAAGACTTTTATGAGCTGAACTTCTCAAGGCTGCAGTAATACTAGTTAAGCTCCACTGGTCTCCTATTATTATTCACTCACTACATTGACAATATGTGTTCAGATATTTCCTTCCTTCCCCGCACCTACCCTTCATGGATAAGTAGCCTGGAAAAGATCAGAAAAAAATTGCAACACCTGAATTTGCTGACACCAAATGCTTAATGATATGACAGTCCCCTGTGTGAGCGTGAATGATGAAGATGTTCTGCAAACTTTGCAAGAAGTCCTCTTGAGCAGATGGCACAGCGTGAACTTTATACAGCACTTTGTACGTTTATAGAAGACTTCTAATATTTTTCTCCCCAAGGCAATATGTTGTAATGTATGCGCCTTTGTCAATGTTAAATTGAGTTTTCTTTTTTGAAGAGTATATTAACAAAGACTTGCATTTTGCAGTATAATATAAAGTACAAGAATTGAAGAATGGTATAAGATGCGAGGGTGCAATGTGTTCTCACTGAAAACATATTACCTTGTTCAATTTCCTTAAATCATCACGGCCATTTCAACAAACTTTAGATCAATAGCAAAATCAAATATAAAAACTTTGTAATATGTCTTATCAAAGAAGTATGCGTCTTCTTCCAATTGTGTATTATTTCTCCACCTCCACTTATTAAATTATTTACTGTAAAGAAATGACAAAATACAACCAACTCACAAAAGGTTCAGATTGCAGTCCACTGAGATCTATGGAAAGAGAAGGGAAAGAAGTAAGCAGAAAGAAGCAGAGAGGTACAAAGACTTTGCTTCAGTTTAGTGTTTTTTTCACCTGAACATTGAGTTCACAGCAACACTGCTCAGAGTTGATCCATTGTTCCGTTTATGAACATGTAGAACTGTACATGAAGATATTAATTCAAGAAATGCTATCATTACTGTGTGTATTGGGGACATTATGGCAAAAGTCTCATCTCTCTAGCTCAGGTGCTAGAGATGAGTGAACTTTGATGACTGAACATATTCACCAATTTCAAATCCGGACTGAATTTGGCAATGTTCATTCAGCCATTTGAACCAGAACGTATTACTGAAAAGATGGAAATCTAAGTTTTATTTGGTAATTGTTTGGATGACAAAAAGCATTAGTGCCTTTACACTAATGCTTCTGTTCTACATTATAAGAGTGTCATTTTTTAGCATAGCAGGCAGAAGGGGAGGGAGGGAGAGATCTCAAGTCAGATAGGCGCAGGTCTCCATTTTTTCTTTCCCGCACTTACTGTGGGTGGCTTGGTCTGACAGCCATTCAGCATCCATAAAGCAAATTGCACTTTTTGCCCACATTGGCTTGTGTCATTGGATAGGTAAGTCACATGTCCTTTGCATATAAGGACCAGCCATTTCCCGTCATCATCATTTTCACAGTATTAGAGCTCAGTGACAGTTCTGTTGCTACAATGCCCATGCTGCTGATCCTGTGTGCGCTATATAGAAAGATAGCTAACTAGCGATTCAATTCTTTTTTTTTTAGATAGAGAGATAGATAGTAGGTTTAGTGACTTCTCCCTAAAACACCTCTTTTTAGGGCTTAAAAGCAGTGCTTGCCCAATGACCTCTGAGGCAGTGGTCTCTGAAAATCTCCACAAAACCTGTGTTGAAAAGCCTTTTTTGCTAGATCTGCCAACATCCAGCCCACAAATACTTTTTGGCTACTACGAATGTTTGGCTAATCAGCTCTTATCAGGGTTATCTGGCTAGTTCCGTGTTTGAGACTCCTAAACGAGGCTCCACGGACTCTATTTGCATATGGCTAATCAGCTCTGGCACAGTCCTCTGTTAAAATCTCCACAATTACTGTATTGAAAAGTCTTTTTTGCTAGATCTGCCCAATTCTAGCCACCAAATAATTTTTGGCTACTGCCAGTGTTTGCTCAATGAGCTCTGGTGCAGTTGTCTCTAAAAATCTCCACAAACCCTGTGCTGAAAAGCTTTTTTCTTGCTAGATCTGCCAACATCAAGCCAACAAATACTTTTTGGGCCTTTTTTCAGATCATGAAGGATGACCCAACTGATATTATCTGCAAAATTTGTAAGAAACATCTTAGTAAAGGCTAAAAAATCAATACTTTGAGAACTTCATGCATGAACCGTCAGATGGACATGCAGCATTAGTTACAGTTGGAAGCTTACTGTGCTAAAATGCGGCTTAGCCTGCTTGGACAACCAACGCCTGCCCCATCAAGCGAATATGTGGCTTTTTCATCCTTTATGAGTGTGGGGACTGTTGTCACCCAGGCCTTCGGCCGCAGAACTTCCATTTCTTTACCTGCAACAGCCAGTGTGATTGACAGTCTGTCAGCTGTTTTGGAAGTGCATTTGCCTGCTGGTTGAGCGTTATTGAGAGCAGCACCTCTTTATCTCCACATGCACCTCCATCAGAGTCCAGCAATTTGTCTGGTACACCCTACTCCACCCTGTTTCAGCAAAGCAGCTAGCCCTCGGTCCCGCAGATGTGATCAAGTAAAGACCATGTCCTACCCATGTCAAACCTAGGAACTTGAATTTCCCCATATCCAAGCTGTTGACCACTAAAATGCTGCCTTTCCACCTGGTGGAAATAGAGGGTTTTTGAAAGCTCATGGCCATTGCAGTCTCCCAGTACCAGATGACCAGTCGCCACTACTTCTCAAAGAAAGCTGGTCCTGCACTACTCCAGCATGTCACAGACAACATGACTACTTCCTTGAGAAACTATGTGGGTAATTGGGTGCATTTAATCCCTGACATCTGGATGAGTAAGCATGGTCAGGCGCATTACATGTCACTGACTGTGAACTGAGTGACTGGTGGCTGCAGGGGGAAGGGGCTGCTGTAAACGCTTTGACATCCCCACGCTAAGGGGTAAAACCTGTGGATCTACCAGATCCTCCACTGCTTCTACCTCCTCCACTTCTTTTAGGGCCTTCACCTGCACCCAAAACCTCCCCATCAATGTGACATGTGTTCCAACTGTGCAGAAGGAATCCAACACACCTACTTACTTTGCTGCCAGCAGAACTCAATGCCATCAGGATGTGGTGATGTGAAAATACCTGGGAAAAGTGAGTCACACAGTTGAGGAGTTGTGGTCAGCTTTGAAGACTGAGTTTGGTTAATGGCGGTCTCCATTGAACCTGCAGCCAGGAAAGATTGTGTGCGACAATGCTGCAAATCTGAGTGCAGCCCTATGCTGGGGCATAGTCACACACATGCCTTGCATGGCTCACGTTCTGAACCTGGTTGATCAACAATGTCTACAACACTATCTCGACTTAGATGCGCTGCTGCAAAGGGCACAGTCAATGTGTTCTCACTGCCACTGTGCGCACCCTGTGGCTCAACGGCTTGCATTGCCACAGAAGTCTTTTGGCCTGCAATTTAACTGCTTGATACGTGATGTGCCGATACAATGAAATTCTACTCTGCATATGTTGCAGTGACTGTGGCAGCAACAAAGATCTCTGGTACAGTATGTCATGACGTATAGCCTGGGTCAATATGATCCTGAGGTGGGGCAAATCACACTGCTTGAAATTGCTACTAAGATGTTTAGCACTGGGAATACCATTATCAGCATGACTATTCCGGTCATCTACATACTGGAGCACACTTTGACCAGTACGTGGAGTCAGGGAGCTGGAGCGAAACAAGAAAAGCGGAGGCTAATAAGGGAAGATAAACTAACCCTCCAAGACCCAGGCAAGTGCTCACCAAGTATCTTGAGTACAAAGATAAGGAGAATCTACTGCACCTTTTCAGGGAAATGAAACAGACGTTAATGCTAAGAGGCCATAAGGTGCTACTAGTCAGAGATTACTCAGCAGAGGTGACCCAAAAAACAAAAGGCGTTTAGTGAAGTGTGTGGCCTGCTATATAGAAGGAATATCGCGTTCCAACTCCTCTACCCGGCAATACTTAAAGTTAGAGGGGAAGATGACACCTTCAAATATATGAGAGACCTCAAGGAGGCACTACGCTGTGTAACAGTACGTTTCTCAAAGAGGACACTCAGCAGGAATGGGACAAGAGGCAGAGGCGCAACCAAGCAAGAAACTCCTCGGGCCCAAACTCCACATGGTGCTCATGTGCTATGGAGCAAAGTTCTGACCAGGAGGCTGTGAGGGACACTCAACTCCCAAGGGAACAGAGACCACGATCCAGAAGCCAGCAGAGAAGAGGGCGATGGCAGACGACGGAAGAAGATATATCCTTCATGGACAGATGGAATGTCCAGCTGCTAGATGGGAGAATTCAGCTACATTAAAGGAAGAGCCCTGACTTTTGAGACCATACAATGGCCTAGACACTCCGACAGAGGATGAACTCAACCATATCCCCTTTTTTCTTGGAGGCGAACATGGCTATGTCAGAAGAAGAAGGTAGAAAAAGGGGATGACAAGGACCCATGGGGTTCTATCAACAAGTAGGACACAGAGAGAGGGCCAAGGTGCTGGAGGATTTCACTACAGACCTGACTTTGAGAGACCTGTGGAGATTACAACACATGGTAGAAAGAGAATCACAAATTTGTCCCATCCACATGAAACATGGTCCCGTATACATTTACTTCTGATGAAATACAGCTTGACACAGAGGGTGGAGAACACTGAAATAGGAGACATGGTGATCTCAGATCATAGTCCAGTATGCCTGGATTTGAGGAATGGGTTCCCGCATGGCACAGACATCATTTGGAGATGCCTACACTTTCTGAAGAAAGATCAAGATTTCGCAAAACTATTGAGGGAGTGGTGGATTGTATTCTAGGAATGGAATAAGGAACAGGAGGGGGATTATAGCTTATTCTGAGAAATAGCCAAGGCAGTCCATAGAAGGAAAATAACTGCATACACTATCACCCAGAGGAGGAGAGTGCATGCCCAGTTCCAAAAGGGGAGTGAAATTGTCAGGAAGTCCTATAAGAACTTTTTGGAGGCTCAGACTTCTCAGGCAAAGGTAACTTGGAAAGAGGCAAAGGCAGAATTTGATGAGTGGACCAGGAGGAAGGAAGAATTTAGGAGGTCACACTGGGAGGCAGAGCTTTACAGGTATGGGTGCAAGGTGGGGACGATCTTGGCAAATCTAGCTAGGAATAAATGCCTTATCACTCAGATAACAACAATGAAAAGACCTGACAACCACACCACGAATGACCCTAGGGAAATTAATAACATTCTGGGAAAATTCTATGCAAAGCTGTATAAATCTAGGTCCTCAGATAAGATAGAGGGGGAACGATGGATTCAGAGGGTGCAATTACTGGACGAAACAGCGGAGGTTTTGGAATGTCTGAACAGAGGAATCACGTTTGAAGATGTTTTGAGGGTGATTTTGGGCCTCAATATTCAAAAATCACCAGTCCCAGATGGATTTGATGGAGGGTTCTACAAGGCACTAAAGCACCAGGCAGCGCCTCTCTTACAAAAAGTTTTCAATAGCTTCCTTCCGGGGGAATCAATCCCTGATCAGATGAAGCTGCCTACATCAAACTTTTACCAAAGGGAAATAAGTCACTGGAGGAACCAACAAGCTACCGCCCAATTTTGCTTATAAACTAGGACTTAAAGATCATATCCAAAATAATATCAGACCAGCTGGCCCTCTTACTCCCAGGATTGATGGAGCGCAGCAAGCAGGTTTTGTTAATGGGAGGACGGCAGTAGGGAATATAAGAAAAACAATGATGGTGATGGATGTTGTTAGGCTAGGAGGCGAAGAGAAATGGGAAATCCAGCCATGGTCATGCTGGATGCTGAGAAAACCTTTCACAGTGTCTACTGGCCATTGCTGGATACAGTGTTGGACAGAGTAGGTTTGGGGGGCACCTTCAGGACATTCCTAGAAATCTTTATAGTAACCCTAAGGCCAAGGTAAATACCCCGGGCTTCCTTTCAGGCGTCATATATCTAGAAAGGGGGACATGTCAAGGGTGTCCATTGTCCCTGTTACTTTTTGGCTATAGAACCTCTATCCAGATACAGAAATGATTGCCAAAGCTTTAGGGAGATAAAAGTGGGGTCAGGAGCTTAAGTCGAGTTTTTTCGCAGGTGATGTGATACTATTAATTGCCAACCAGCAGGGAGATCTCCCAGAATTGTTGTGGCAGGTAGATGATTTTGGGACGTTTTCTGGTTGTAAGTTAAATAAATCAAAATGTGAAATTCTGTTATTGAGGGTCCAGGGAGTTGGGAGGGGGCTGGAAAGGGAACAGATCGATATTCATGGTATTCCATTAGCTAAAACATTAATCAAATACTTCGGAATACAGGTGGGGAGGAGTCCTAACACAATCTATAATTTAAACTATAATCCCCTAACTTTGAAAAAAGAAAAGGAGCTGAAAAGGTGGGTGTTTTTGCCCATCTCACTGCTGGGGAGGTGTCATCTTATTAAGATGGTAAGCATTTCGAGACTATTGTACCCTCTTCAGACTATCCTGTTACTTCTCAAGCAAATAGATGTTAATAGGATCATGAAAGCATTCTCAAAGTTTCTTTGGAGCTTCTTTGGAGAGGTAGGAGACTGAGAACACACTGATGCATACATGGGACAGAGGAAGGTTAGGACTCCAAAATGTAAGAGGATATAATTTGGCCTGTATTGGGAGACACATTATAGACTGGCTCAAAAAGACAAACAGATATTCAGACTATGAGTTGGAAGCAAAAATGTGTAGCCCATGGCTTGGAATGCCGTAAGGAAAAAGCTAGGTTTATCTTGGAAGATATCAAGGTATTTTAACCCATGGTTACAGCCGGATTTCAAATTAGGTAGAGATAATGCCCTCTTCTGGAAGTGGAGAGAAAAGGGGATTAAGAGCCTTCTGATGAAGGTATCAGAATGCAGATGGATGAGTGGTGCGAAGGTGCTGGAGAGGTGACAGCTGCCCGAATTTCATATGATCCAATGCGAACAACTAAGATTTCTGGGCTGATGGACATCAGACAGGAGTGTGGGAGGAACAAGTGCGATGACCTGTTGGAAAGAGATGTGGGCTTTATCAATAAATTCACAATATATAGCTCTTTAAGAGAACAGCTGATACCCTCAGGTCCGGACAAGCTATTTAAAAAATGGGAGTCCCAGCTACAAGACACAGACATAGAGGAGTTAATTATTCCTGGGTGGAACAATGTACAGAAAAATATTGTAAGCGCCAGATGGAGACACACATATTTCCAGGTAATACATACAGCAATAATAAATTTCATTATCCCTGTGAATGCTCAGAATCATGATAGGATCCAGGTGTGCCCAAAATGTGGATGAGAAAAAACAGATATGTTCCATGGTTTATGGGAATGTAAGGAGGTGAGACAGGTTTGGGAGAGGGTGCGGGCACTGACACAGGTAATATGTGACTGCAAGTTGGGGATAGATCCCAAGGTATGGGTTCTCCATTCAATGGATGAGCTAAATGTCAGGGAGGAGCAGGTGAAAATGCTGTACATGATCACTTTGGCATCTAAAAGAATAATATTAAGGCTTTAGTTAGAAGATCCCACCCCTAAGTGGATTGGTGTCACATATTGACTGCCTTTGCAGTCCTGGAGTTCTGTTGCTGTTTAAACCAGATATTTTTTTTCCTTTGACTCAGTCTGGGTTGATATTGAAGCAGCAGTTGTTGAATGTGTGGTGGGGAGCTCTGCAGGTGGGGAGTGAGTTATATATGAGGTGGAGCTGAAGAGGTGAGTCTGATCTTTCTGTTCTCCACCCCCTCAGCCTTAAATAATTCTGCTTCCCTCCACCAGATGTCACTGATTGTATTTATGTCTCATCTAGGACTAGTGTTGTGCAGACATGTAGCTGGAGCAGCTACTGTTACCTTCACTTGTAGAGGTGTCGTTGTCCTAGTCTGTGGGTGGAGGTAGTGGCTCTTAGCTGAGGTCAGGTTGAGGATTTAAGAGATAGGGTGGTGACCCAAACCTCTTCACCTTCAGAGGTGCATTCGGGAACAGGGCTTGTCAGGGACCCCAAGTCCAGGGACAGTCTAGCCTCCTAGTCGCCCTTGCCTGTTCTTTAAAAAATGGAGGTATTTTATTACAACATAACTCTTTGAGGAAGAAATAAAGCAATTGCTTCACTGTTCAGAAACACAGAGTAGCACATCTTGAAAGACCTACAAGGAATGTTGAGGAGGCTAAAATTGACGGGCTGACATAACAGTCAGATGGCAACAAAAGAACTACACACAAGCGACAGCGATTTAGTATTTATTGGTTGGTTGATCATTGATAGTTCAGGTATCAGGAGGGCTGGAGTTAGAGTTGTAGATGGGGAGGGAAGGGGAAAAGGGGAAGACGTTATATTCATGTTACCTTGCATAGTAGATATTACTACCTTCATATTGGCAATTTGGTCGAAAATAAAAATTCTATGTATGCAATTTGTATCTATTTTTGTCTGTTTTTTCTCAGTTACATGATGTATTAAGAAAACATCAATAAAAACGTTTGTTTCAAATAATACCCAATGCATTAAAATATTTAGCCATGCTATGCCATAAATAAACCTCCTATGGTATATGGCCTCCACACTAAATTACCTAATTATCTATTATCACCACACTGGCTGCCTTAATGAGCTACAACCACCACACTGTGTGCCACTATCGGCTATAACCACTCCGCTCTCTGCTCTTACAAATGTGGATGTGCTATGGCTGTTCCCTCTCTAGTTTTTCTTTACACTCTCAATATCGCCACACTGTCCCCTTGCAATGGTTACCTCTCTTCATATTGAGCCACCATTTCACATTGCTCCTTCTCCCTTTCCATTCTGTACCCTCTCCAAACTGTATTCCCTCCTCACAGTGTCCCCTCTACTTGATATGATTATAGCTATAATATTGACGATTATGTATAATATATCCACAACAAACCCCAATTATATGTTTGCCACTACAGCTCCTCATATTTTGTATCATGTTCACCACAGCCTCCTTTATATAGTATGATGGCCCCACAGCTGCACATACAGAATTATGGCCCCCACAATTACCCATAGAGTATAATGGATCCCAGGTTCTGAATACAGCATATTCCCCCCAAAGCACCCCACTCAATATGTTATCCATTACATCCCCCCCTACAGTTTAGTTACCACTTCCTCCAGTATAATGTCGCCCACAGCACTCTATACATTATGGACACTGCAGCCTCAGTATAATGGCTTCTCAGTCCCCTATACTGTATGTGTGGCGCCCCCTGGTCAGTGCGCCACTAAAGGGGTACTACACCCAAACTAACATGTGTGGTATCCCTGTCACCAGAGGATGGTAATGTTAATCTGAGGCCTTTGTACCAGCATTCATACACTTAGAGGTAGGGGACCAATAGGCTGTACTCGTTACCAGGGTAACCAGTCCTGGTGGGAGTAGCTTAGGTGTAGTCAGATAAGTGGGAGTGACAGTTAGTCAGTCTGTGAGGAGAGTACCGTGAGAGAAGGAGGAGATGGAGCTCCCTAAAAGGATTGAGGAGAGGGTGCCTGAGAAGGAGGGCAACCCAGACAGAAGGGGGATCCCTGGTTTGTGCAAGCCCTGAGCCGAACTGTAGATAGCTAGTCCGGAAGGGAACCCAGTCCAAGATGGAGTACCGGCTCCGAGTGCGGTGCAGCAAAAGTTTAGCTCTGAGCAGCCAAACCCGGTGGGTCGCAGGCCTTTCACATAGCCCCGACCTGGTCCAACGTGAACGTCCCCACCAGGGGCTTTAAACCGGGTTGAGCGCTTAGAGAGAGAAAGGGTTACCTCTATATACCCAACGGGCCTGGTAGGAAGAGGGCCGCACACGGATAGTAAGGAGAGCGCAGTGAAAAGGACAGAGATTGTTCCAAAAGGAATATTGTTGAGGGCCTAGAAAGACTTTGCATCCTTTGGTGACTACCCAGCCAGCTAACCAAAACCAAGTGACTGTGTACCAATGACACAATGAAAGCTGCTTCACAAGCAAGAAGGTTTCCTGTGTCTTATTTCTATTAAGTTGGTCACCTGTGTTCCAGTCTCAAGAAGAAGACTGCACCTCTTCCTGTGTGAAACCATTATCTTTACCTCACTGCTGCGGGGACTTCACTCCTCCTGCAGGGAGTGACATCATCCGACTGCCTACCCATCATCCCCGGAGGTCTGCTGTCAGCGCTGGTGCCATCACCAGATACTGCAGGTGGTGCCACGTTAAAAAAACTTTTATTATTTTTATTTTATTTTTACTAAACCCCTTTTTTGTGACCACCAGGGCCCGGGATCCCAGTACCCAGGCCCTGGGGCGCGTCATATGGTTACGACAGGCCATATACTATGAGGTCCCCCAGATGAAAAAAAGAACAAATAGAAACAGAACAAATATACTGCTACATAGCAGGTGAAGTAAAAGTATTAAACATGGTAGCATGAGACTGGACATTGGAGTATCAGTAGGATGAGGAGTGGGTACTGGTTGGGAATGGATGGGAATTCACTATTTATTTATATAGCACCATTAATTCCATGGTGCTGTACATGAGAAGGGGTTAGATACAAAATTATAGAGTTAAAGGGCCCTTTACACGCCGCGACGGCAGGCTGGATACATCCCGCTACAGGCTACAAATGTAGCTTGTAGCGCCAATGTAGCCCGTCGTAGTGGCGTCTGAAGACGTGACGCTACAGCCGGCAACAGATACATCTGTTTCCTAGGTCTGCTCGAAAACTGATGGCTACAAAGCCGATTGTAGCGAGCTGTATCGGCGTGTAAAGAAGCAACGGAAGGGAACTCGGGACAGCCTGCGATGTAGCTGCAATGTAGCAAAGGCGTGACCCTGGCTCCATGTTACCGCGCCCCATGTGCAATCATTGGTGGAAGCTGCTGCATGACGATTGGTAGTCGCTGCATAGGGAGGCATATTTAAGGAGCTGACCAGTCACACTACACAATCGCTCGAGCGTGCTGTATTACTCAGCCTCCTGCGATGCCTGCCCAATCAGGATGTTATTGCTTCGTCCTATCAGCGTACGGACGGCTCGTAATCCACAATTGTGGCACGCCTATGTGCTGTCCCTGCTGCACCAGGTCCGCCCATAGTAGCTGGTTATAGCGGTGTGTAAATGAGCTACAGCTGGCTACTTGAGACACCCGGCGATGTAGCTAGCTATAGATGTAGCGTGGCGTAGCGCACCTTGTGGCGGCGTGTAAAGAGAGTGCGTTGACCGTTTGTAACCGTTTGAGCGTGCTCGTGCACGTGAAGTAGCGGGATGTATCCAGCCTGCCGTCGCGACGTGTAAAGGTACCATTACAGTCAACAAATTATTTAATGACAGACTGGTACAGATGGGAGAGGACTCTGTCCTAGCTGACGTAATGTACATTCTACAAGGAAATATTACAAGTCAAATGGGCATTTGTTGTAAATTTTGCAGATGAGTTATGTCAGGAAGATGATGTTATGATGGTTTGGGAAAGAAGGAAAAGACTAGAAAAGTGAGCAAATCCATTAGATAGAATATTAACTGCAAGTCACTATCTATATCTTTCCTGCACCTCCCTATATCTACTCCCTCATCTCTGCCTATCACCCCAGGGTCGGACTGGGATCTCTGGGGCCCACCAGGGTAATTAACTTCAGGGGCCCATCCACCCTTTAGCTATATGCAAATACCTGTTATCCGTTATACCCATTATAGTGGAGCGTCGACTGTAAAACACAGGCGGCTCCTGCACATCACTGTGCGCTCACCATTACTGCGATGTACAATTACTGTAGTTTGCATTAAAGGGATTTTTTGGTGAAAACAAGTTATTAGCGATCCACAGGTTTGGTAGGTGATCACTTATTTATTGGTGGCATCCGACCAGTGGTAACCACACCGTCAGAAGAATGTGGCACTTTTATCCCCATTATAAAAAGCAGCAGCAGGTCAGATGTGTGACTGCAACTCCATTCATTCTCTTTGGGGCGACCTGAAACACCCTAGTGCAGCGCTCATAGTCACTGAGGGAATGAATGGCTCTGATGAATGAATGATGAATGGTTGAGTCGTACATGAGCTCCAGTCTAAGGCCTCATTCACACTGTGCATTTTTTGATTCTTTTTTTTGCAGTGCACTGCAAAAAACGGATCACTCAAATGACATCCCTGCAAAGTCTATGGGTTTTCATTTTTGCCATTCAGACTGGTCTCTTCTAAAGTGATCCGTTTTTTTCACTTTAGGAGGCTGTTTTTGAAAATGACATGTCAATTTGTGCTGCGTTTTTCTCATAGGAGACATTCAAAATGTGGAAACAAACGCAGCAAACGCAGCACTCAAAAACAGATCCTTTATTGGGTGTGTTTTTTTCACAGCTCCTGTTTTGCAGCTAAAAACACAGCAGAACAAAAGAAAAAAAACGCACAGTCTGAATGTAGTCTAAGAATAAGAGCACATGATCCGAAAGCTCTATGTGTTGGACACAGTGTCTCCGGACCAGCAGGAACCCACGGGTGAATGCTGTGTGATCACCACCGCCCTGTGCTCATGATCTGTGTTCGGTGCAGGCGGCCTCTTCCTGCATTCACCCGCTAGAGGTCTTTCGCATCTCTGCAGCAATAAATTAACATGCTGTGGAGATGTGGAAGTCCAGCAACTTGAACCAGGGGTAAGATAACGCTGTGGAGGGGAGAAGCACAGTGAGAATGGGATTTCTAGATATCCCATTCACTTTGCTTGTACTGCACAACGCAAAGTTTTGGACGCAGTCCTAACATGTTGCATCCAAAACGCTGCTTTTCCGTATTGTGTGCATTAGGGTGACCGCAAAAAATCAATGTCGGAATTTTGTCCGTCTGGACCCCACAAAACGATTCCCCTTTCCAGATATTGAGATAGCCAAAATTTGAGCTCGATCAAACGACGTTAACCCGTGCCGCTCGTCGCTCAAAGTTTGAAAAAATCCAAATTTTTGGCCAAAATGCTGACATATGGAGCCATAACTCCAGAACGGTAAATAATAAAAACACGCTTAATATCTCAAAAGAAAGCTAATATTGTTCTTCAAAATGTATATGTTATACATAATTGTTGTTATTTTAAGTCAAACTGAGTTACAACAGCTTTTAGCCCCAAGAACGTGACCTGGTACCACTCGGAGCATACTTCGTATATTTTGTTATTAAGTGATACATTTTGTGTTTTTTTGGTATATTTTTGAGTTTAAAGTAGAAATATAATAAAAAAACAAGTAATACTGATAAGTCTAATGACATTTTTTTACTTTAAAATATAAAAATGAGGTATATAATACATACAAAACAGACACAGAAAAGATACAGACGTAGTACCTACATGAGTTGATAATTTTACATAGTTATCTAATCTATTCTAGAGCTTTTGTTAAAGTAGTTTTTGAAACGTCAGAATATAATGCTCGGCATTTGCTTACAACTTGCAGTACATATTGCTTTTGTTCTTCATCTTTTGTCAGAAGGTCATTAGTAATTTAACGCCACGCTCAGCCATATCATTAACTACTTTTAATGTTTTGACAATTTTCAATTCTTCTTGGAAGTCACCATACACATCGCACAGGCAACTCACACGCACACCAGAAAGGCACCACGCATGCCGCACAGGCACCACACACGCATATTGCACAGGCACCACTACATCGCACAGGCACCCGTGCACATCGCACAGGCACTATGCATATCGTACAGGCATCACGAACATCATACAGGCATCACGCATGCACAGGCACCATACACATCATACAGGCACCACGCACACACATCGCACAGGCACCATGCATGCACGTTCACAGGCATCACGCACATCACACAGGCACCACGCATGCACGTTCACAGGCATCACACATGCACAGGCACCATACACATCACACAGGCACCACGCACACATATCGCACAGGCACCACGCATGCACGTTCACAGGCATCACCCATATCACACAGGCACCACACACGCACATCGCACAGGCACCACGCACATCGCACAGGCACCATGCATGTTGCACAGGCCCCACGCACATTGTACAGGCATCACGCAGGCACAGGCACCATACACATCACACAGGCACCACGCAAGCACATCGCACAGGGACCAAGCATCCTCGTTCACAGGCATCAAGCATATCGCACAGGCACCATGCACATCGCACACGCACCACGCACATCGCACAGGCACCACGCATGCACGTTCACAGGCACCACGCACATCGTACAGGCATCACACACGCACAGGCACCATGCACATCGCACACGCACCACGCACATTACACAGGCACCACGCACAAGACACACAAGAACCATGCATGCACATAACACACATGAAACAAGTGCAGTGTACACAAGTACAGCACACACACATTCTCCACATGATAGTAAATTCATAGTTTTTTACCCCATCCCATGCTGTGTCCATTCCACCAAGATGTGTCCTGCATGTAGTAGTGGGTCCCAAATGTTAAGCTCCGCCCACCAGTGCTGCTAAGCTCCATCCCCACAACAAGTTACTATGAGTTAATTTTGCCCCACACTGATGCCTTACTCATTGTGCAGCTGCTGTATTTTGGGGACAGAGCAGTAGACTGCACAGCAGCACAAGAAGAGGAGACGGGAGTGAAGGAAGCCCATCTCCGACACCTTCAGAAGGCACCGTGACCCCAGGGACTGGTGAGCAGAAGGGTCCTGTGCAAGCACACAGGACTTCTAAATGTCAGCATGCAGTCCTCCTCCTCCCGATTGCGCCACCACATGGCTAGTTTGCATCACAAATTAGTCATGTGGAGTGTTAGCATCCCAGCACTTGCTGGAGTGCTGCCAGTGTCTGCGGAGCCCCCCTGCTAGCTGCCAGTCACCGGGCCCCTCAGACACAGGAGGCAGCCCAGTGAGGCGTTGTTTGCAGCCCTGAATGCTAGCTCTGGGGGACCCGCTTTGGCCCTCTCTGTCAGGTGGGTGTGAGGGGCAGGGCAAAAATGGTGGTGCCACAAAGACATCGGACCTGGCGGGGTTTAACCGGTTCCCCAGCAGGCCAGTCCGACCCTGTAACACCCTACCCGTTCTCTATATTCTACAAATGAACTTAGACTAACATCTGCATTAATCCGAACCTCCCACTCCCGGCTCCAAGACTTCTCCCGAGCTGCATCAATTCTCTGGAATGCTCTACCCCAAGAAATTAGGACTATCCACAATTTACATACCTTCAGACGCTCCCTAAAAACACATCTTTTTATTATGCTCCCTAACAGAAATCCTTTATACTTTATGTAGCCCTATCTTTCTGGACATAACTTGCCTTCAAACTCCACCAAACCCAAAACCTCTACACAGATTGGCTGGTGACCATTCATGTAATTTTATTTCTATCCCTCTCTTCCTCAAGATGCCTGGGCCATCATTGTAATAAGCACCTGTACTTTGTGTAACCCCTATCTGACTGCAGATTGTAAGCTTTTTTAAGCAGGGTCACCTTTATTTTTGGTGTAATTATTGTATTTTTTACATTGTTTCTCTGCTTTAATTACTGTATTGTATTTTTTACATTGATTCTTTACTTTAATTACCGTATTGTATTTTTTAAATATAATTATTATCTATGAACGTTTGTATATGAACCACTGAACTGTAAAGCTCTGCAGAATATGTTGGCACTATATAAATAAAGATTATTATTATTGTTATTACTATTGTAATATGTTCTGCAAAACGGTATGTACCACTATATGGTCCCCATATGGTGGTAATATCGGTCTTGGTCTCGGTCTCCTGAAGTTCCTCTTTACTTACTATAGTGAAAGCGTGCCACTGTAGTTGTTAGCAAGATTACCTAGGTTGGGGCTCACATATATATGTTTTGCTCCCCCTAAGCTTAACTTATCGAGTTGTGCTTTTTTCCCATGTATTTATATGTCAGCAGTAGGTGAGCAAGTATTGGGTATTCGGCAAGTAATGCGGTACTCGCGGTACTCGAAACATAAAGAGTATTTCACTACTCACCTTGCAATATTTAGATCTCCCACCCAGCATTAGCAAATCACAGTAATGCCACAGCCTTCTTGGTTGTGGCATTACTATGATTGTTATAGCCTATGACCCATAGGCTCTATATAAGCCCTGCCGCTGCCATTTTACATACAGAAAACACTGGGTCATCCTATTCTCAACCTGTTCCTGGTTGTTCACCCCATCAGGAATCACAGGAAACATTTGACACCAACTTTGGCCACTCCGAGGATCTGTTTGGTCCATATCCTTTCGTTGCCTCTGGCCTCTCACCACGCGACATTGAAGAGGAATGTGAGGAGGCATCGTTTGTTCATGGCCAAATATTTGAAAATCCATGGCCAGAAGAAAGCCACTTTCATCCACGTGACATACCAGGTGAAGAGGTGGAGGCTGATGGTGATGGCACACAGTTGCCATCTGGCCAGCTGACAATATCAACACGGAAGGAGGATGACATGGACAACGAGGTGGTCGATAATGAGACCAGAGATCCGACCTGGACCGATGGCACGCATAGACAGCACAGCAGCACAGAGGAAGAAAGTGGATACGTAGCAGCAACAAAGGCACCAAGGGCTACTGGTTTAAGCAGAGTGCGAAGTGTGTCAACTATTGCCAAGAGCAATCCCTTTGTGCCCCAAGTCAAGGCAAGGGTGCATGTCTTCTGTGGCATCTGCTATACAAAGCTGAGCAGAGGCCAGGGCAAAGGCAACCAAAGAAACATCAGTATGTGGAAACACATGGCAGCCAAGCACCCTAGTCGGTGGATGGAACAAAATAGCACCAAATCAGTGTCTGCGGGTCAAACCACTGCCATGTCACCTGTGATCTGTCCTTCCCAATCTGCTGGGCAGGAAGCAGGTGATCATACCTCTTGCTCACAAACTGCAGTTGCACAGATGCAAGACAAAACAAGGTCATCCACTTGTTTGTTGCAGCCAAGCGTCCAGTTGTCCATGCCATAGATCTATGAAAGGAGGCATAACTACCAAGCCACACACCCACAAGCTCAAATACTGAACGTGCACATTGCCAAGATGCTAGCGATGGAGATGTTGCCATTTAGGCTTGTCCGAAGTTGAGCAGGGAGGCACAACCACCTTGGTGAGTGGCCATTTGGCACCTTGCACTTCACAAATCAAACAGCAGATCTTCACATTGCGCTCCCAATTTTCTCTTTCATTTAGGCTTGTGGGGACACAGTTTTTCCATGATCTGTTGGTTGTGGCTGCCCCACGATACTCGGTTCCCAGCCGACACTATTTTTCCCGGTGTGCCGTCCCCGCATTACTCCAGTACGTCTTAAGCATTCTAAAGCGTGCCCTCACTAATGCAGTAACCGGAAAGGTCCACTTTGCAACAAACACGTGGACAAGTAGTACTTGTGGACAGGGACGATACATCTTTGTCATGGCACACTGGCTCAACTTGGTGGAGGATGGGACAAAGTCTCAAACTGAACCATCACATATCCTACCCACGCCATGAATAGTGGGCCCAACCTCAATCAGGGTTTCCACCTCCTCACATACCTCCTGTCTCCCCTCTTCCTCCTCCTCCTTCACCGCCTTGTCATCCTATGCTGAATCACCCTCCAAATCACTGCTATGTCGGCAACACGCTCTGCTGAAGCTCATCTGATTAGATGTAACACCACACACTGCAGCAGAGCTGCGGCAAGGAATAAAACAACATACCAATCAGTGGCTCTCCCCACTGCAACTCCAATCCGGTCTGGTTGTCACCGATAATGGGTGTAACCTGGTAGCAGCTTGAAAGCTTGGGAAGCTTGTACACATGCCATGTGTGGCTTGTGTGCTTAACCTAGTGGTGCAGAAATGTATAAAAACATACTTACCGTACCTACTTGAGAAGGTGCACTGTATTTGCTCCCATTTCTGCCATTCCTTAATCGCTAGTTGCAGGTCTTGCAGCGCTTCAAAAGCAATTTAATTTGCCAAACCACCGACTCATTTGTGACCTGCCAACACGGTGGAACTCAACATATCATATGTTGGCAAGGATAAGTGAGCAACAGAGGGCACTTGCTGAATACAGCTTAAACATGCCCATCAGACTGAGACTCAGCCAAGACACATCACAACTGTCAAATGCGTGTGGATCGCTGACATTTGTGAGGTGCTTGATAACTGAGTACTGCACCAAGCTTGTGAGCGGTGATCAGGCTATTATTAGCGTAACCATCCCTATGCTATGTTTGCTGAAAGAATCGTGGCATAGCCTAAAAATGGAATCTTTGAGTGCCCAGCAGCTGGGCATGGAGCAAGATTTCACAATGGGTGATTCTACCAAGCCCAGCCAATCTTATCAGGCAAGATTGGGGGATGAAGATGATGAGGAAGATGAGGAGGGGGAAGACTTCTTTTCAGTGGTACTGAAGGGACCCCTACGCAGGGGAGCCACAACCCCAGCTTCATGCCTGTCCAGCATGGGTGGGCTGGAGAGGAGGAGGTGGAGGAGGAGACTCAGTGTGAGGTGAGCATGGGTATTGTTCCTCCTTCTGGGGACTTTACATCTTGGCACACATGGCACACTTCATACAATATCTAACTGTCTGTGCCAAGACCCTCGCGTGATCCACATTTTTAACAGCAACCTATACTAGTTGGTCACCTTTCTAGACCCACGGTACAAGGACAAACTTAATTCGCTGCTGTTGCAGTCACCAAGGGGTTTCACAAGTGAATCATTCAAGAGGGCCATTGTTGATCATTTGATGGCAACATCACCCTCAAACACCACTGCTAGCAGAGGTACCAGCTCTGTGCAATAGCATGCATTAATGGAGAGAGACACACCCAGCAGGTCCAAAAGAGGTGGTGTTTAAATGTCTTCAAAATGGGTGATCTTCAATAAACTGGCTCATCAGCAAGGGCTGTCTGGACCGGTAACAATGTCAAGGGGGGAGACGTTGAACAAGATGGTCTACGACTATGTAAGTGACCATACCTGTGTCCTTCCTAATGCTTCTGTTCCATTTAATTACTGGGTATCCAAGCTGCATAGTTGGCCAGACCTCTCCTTATATGCCTTGGAGGTGCTGGCCTGCCCTGCTGCTAGTGTGATGTCAGAGCATGTTTTCAGTGTCACTGGGGCAATCATCACAGATGCACGCACACGGCTGACTACAGGTAATGCAGACAGGCTGACTCTGATCAAATTTAATAAGGACTGGATTTTAAAAGAGTGCTTAAGCACTCCTGATGACAGCATCCCAACCTAAACTCACCCAAAATTTTATTTTAGGCAATTGGTGATCACATCAATCCCGTCCCATACAAACCCCTTTTCTTTTTCTTACATATGTTTTAAACTCCTTCTTCTGCAACATGTACCTCATGGTCAATAAGCTAAAAACAATGTTCCTTTAATTAATATTTCCCATTGGAGGCACTGGTGATAAGACCCTCCTTCCTTCATCAACCATGATACAGCCCCTTGTGCTAATTTTTGGAGAAACTATGGCTATGCCTGGACATTGGGCACTGCAACTACTGTGCTAGTATTCCAAGCTTCATAATTGTTTGGCCCTTGAGGACTGCTTCCTTCATCAACCATGGTACAGCCCCTTGGGCTACTTTTTGGAGACACTATGGCTATGCATTGACAATGGGCACTGCAACTACTGTGCTAGTAGTCCTAGGCTAGCTTCATAATTGTTTGGTCCTTGAGGCCTGCTTCCTGCATCAACCATAATACAGCACCTTGGGCTACATTTTGGAGACACTATGGCTATGCCTGGACATTGGGCACTGCAACTACTGTGCTAGTAGTCCTAGGCTAGCTTCGTAATTGTTTGGCCCTTTAGGACTGCTTCCTTCATCAACCATGGTACAGCCTGTTGGGCTACTTTTTGGAGACAATGCCATAAGTCCACGCTTTATAATTGTTTGACCTTTGTGATGATGATGATGATGGGTGGCTTCTTCCTGTGTTAACCATCATACGGCCCCTAGGACAGATCGCTCTCTTACACACTGAGCTGTTATAAGATCTCCTGCATCATAACTCACTCTTACGGCAATAATGCAACCATTTTAGCCTTTTCCTCAGCCACCAGACCACTTTTTTGGGTCCAGCAGACAATTACTCACATTTTCCATTGACTAACATTGGACTCGCTACTCACACCGAATACCCGAGTATTATAATGTACTCGGCACGAGTATAGCGAGTCTGAGAATTTGACTACTCGCTCATCCCTAGTCAGCAGGCATTGTGTTGCCCCTTGTCATAAAGCTCTGGCCATAACCAAAAAAGAGTTGATCATTTTGCCTTACACATCCACAAATCTTGTGGAAATGATACAGAAACTAAATAAGTTTGGTTAAACTTTGCCCAATTGCAATTAGTGCTGTATGCTTACCTATGGTTTTCATCAAAAAGATGGACACCAAAATGCAACAGACCCATCATAGGTCAATGAAGTTCTTTTAGTCAGGTGGCATCAATGGATAATTCACTTGCAAAAATTGGCCAGATATAGTGAAAGCTTTGGCTTTAACAGGTATCTATCACTTTACCTTTCTTTTGATATGTCATAGTAATGTGGGAATGCAAAAAAAAAGAGGCAGAACTACTTAGTCCATCGCTGTACCCCTTTGAGTCTCAGCTGATTTATGCTGCATCTATTTTTTAGATTTATTTAAGGTTTTAGTACTTGGTCTTTCAATGATCAAAATGTCCAAAAACATCAGACATGCAGTGCAACATTTCAATGTTGGAAAGTAGAAGAATAAGAGGTAGCCTTTAAACTTAAGACCTGCTTCAGTGCCACTAAAATTTACATAAAACATTGGAAAAATATTTGCTTTCAGTAATTTTATTGATATACTGTATAATGAGGCATTTTGAATTCCATCAGATTGCAGAACATTAGCTTAATCATATCTGCATTTAAACTTAAAAATAATAGCTTTTGTCAATGAATAATAATGAAGCAATTTCATGTGAAAGTTTCTATTTGCATTAATGCCAAAGATATTCTTGACCATGTGGTTTAGCGCAAATTCCACTGCATACCTTTATTCTCGACTAGTTATGAGTCAAGTTCACACTTTTAATTTAGCAGTTTTGATTTAAATTTTTTTGTTTTTAATTTTTTTTTTAATTTTAGCAGTTTTGTAGCTTTTTTTAAAACATAAAACTAAAATTAAAGAAAAAGTGCAAGCACCAAAATAGAGTACAAGGGTTCCATACTGTCCCTCCACTTAAGTCTAAATATGTGCATAGGCACATAGAGTGTTTTTTCTCACAAAACCCACCAGAAAAAAAGACAATAGAACTTTGCAAATATTTGACATTTTGTTAAGTAACTTAATATGAAAAAAAAAAAATACATAAAAAAGGATCAATAGCACTTCTGATGTGAAATTACAAGGTAGAACAAAGACACTTACGATTGGTGAGTGGTTAAAACTGACACTTATAAACAAATTGAGCAATAAATTACATAGGCATCTCACAGCAGTCTCTGAATTCCAATGGATACCATATAACTACAAAGCATATAGAGAAAAAATATGCGCCAACCAGCAGCTCCATATATAATGAAGCCTAAATATATATAGTGACACAGTAATGAATTCACATCATAGGGAGAGGTAAAACACCCGCTACCCTCCTATCCTGGACATCCCAGATAGACAGCTAAAGGTGGGTGCTCACGGGTCTGTTGCTCCATACTGGGCGATGCCCTAGGATGTCCAATTGAAACCACTGTCTGGAGAGGCAGGAAACTCAATCAGTCACATGTCTCCTTTGGCTAATAATGGTCGCTACTCTGAGAGGTAATCACTTATATAAAACTAGCTGTGAGCCCGATGCGATTGCATCGGGATTCTAGAATGTGTGTATAGTTTACTGAGTATACTTGAAATATGGCAGCATAGCGGCAGCTGCTATTCCGATTGTTCGGCGCGCTGAAGGCGGCGACCAATCAGAATAGCGATGTGCTGTATGGCGCCATACTTCAAATAGATGGAATATGTAGAGTAAATAAATAAAATAAATAAAAATATAAATAGATAGATAGATAGATAGATAAAAACAGATAGATAGATAGATAGATAAGATAGATAGATAGATAGATATAGATAGATAGAGAGATAGATAGATGATATAAAAAGAGATAGATAGATAGATATAGATAGATAGATAGTAATAGATAGATAATGAATAGATAGATAGAAAAAGATGGCCGAATAAAGCGTTGTTCACAAAGAAGAGTGCTGCAGTCCTTTATTTGTAGATAGAGAGATAGATATAGATAGATAGATAGATAGATAGATAGATAGTATATAATATAGATAGATAGATAGAAATAGATAGATAGATAGATAGATAGATAGATAGATAGATAGATAGATAGATATAAAAAGATAGATAGATAGATAGATAGAAAAGATAATAGATATATAGATAGATAGATATAGATAGATAGATAGATAGATAGATATAGATAGATTTATAGAAATAGAGAGAATAGATAGATAGATAGATAGATAGATAGATAGATAGATAACATAGATAGATATAGATAGATAGATAGATAGATAGATAGAAGTATAGATAGATAGATAGATAGATAGATAGAAATAGAGAGAAATAGATAGATAGATAGATAGATAGATAGATAGATTAGATAGATAAAGATACATAGATATATAGATAGATAGATAGATAGATAGATAGATAGATAGAGATAGATCGATCAAAACAAATAGATAGATAGATATAGATAGATAGAGAGATAGATATAGATAGATAGATAGATAGATAGATAGAAAAAGATGTATAGATAGATAGATAGATAGATAGATAGAAATAGAGAGATAGATAGATATAGATAGATAGAAATAGAGAGAAATAGATAGATAGATAGATAGATATAGATAGATATAGATAGATAGATAGATAGATAGATAGATAGATAGATATAGATAGATAAGAAAATAGATATAAAAAAATAGATAAAAATAAAGATAGATAAATAGAGAAAAAATTTTGTTGGACCGGCAGTAGCCGAGCCCCGTGGCCGAAAATAGAACCAGAAGGCCGGGCATATATTTAGCGAGACACCGCTAATGTATGTCTATGGGAAGTGAGGCGGTATTCTGATTGGTCGGCGGCAGCACACAGCGACCAATCAGAATCGCGCCTCACTTCCCATAGACATACATTAGCGGCGTCTCGCGAAATTTATGGCCGGGTCCCTGGTTCTCTTTTGCGGGCATAAAATCGCCGACACACAGCTATGTATGTCTATGGGAAGTGAGGCGCGATTCTGATTGGTCGCTGTGTGCTGCCGCCGACCAATCAGAATCGCGCCTCACTTTTAGCGGTAAATTTGAAAGTCCAAAAGCGCCCATTCTATGTCTATGGGAAGTGAGGCGCAATTCTGATTGGTCACTGTGTGCTGCCGCCGACCAATCAGAATCGCGCCTCACTTCCCATAGACATACATAGCGGTGTGTCGGCGATTTTATGGCCGGGCCTCTGGTTCTATTTTCGGGCAGGGGACTCGGCTCTGGTCGGTAGTTCGATGGGGCCGGAAACTGGCAATGAGCGCTTCGCGGCGATAGCTAGCGTATCAGCAGCGACTCGCAATGATTGCGAGTCGTTGGTAAGGCGCGAGCAATGTCCGCGAAGCGCTGATTGCGAGTTTCCGGGCCCGTGGAACGACGGATCAGAGCCGAGTCCCCTGGCTGAAAATAGAACCAGGGGCCCGGCCATAAAATCGGCGACACACCGCTATGTATGTCTATGGGAAGTGAGGCGCTCTTCTGATTGGTCGCTGTGTGCTGACGGCGACCAATCAGAATAGCGCCTCACTTCCCATAGAGATAGAATGGACGATTTTTGTCCATTCTATGTCTATGGGGAAGTGAGGCGGAATTCTGATTGGTCGGCGGCAGCACACAGCGACCAATCAGAATCGCGCCTCACTTCCCATAGACATACATAGCGGTGTGTCGGCGATTTTATGGCCGGAGAATAGAACCAGGGGCCCGGCCATAAATTTGGCGAGACGCCGCTAATGTATGTCTATGGGAAGTGAGGCGCGATTCTGATTGGTCGCTGTGTGCTGCCGCCGACCAATCAGAATTGCGCCTCACTTCCCATAGACATACATTAGCGGTGTCTCGCGAAATATATTGCCGGCCTTCTGGTTCAATTTTCGGCCACGGGGCTCGGCTATTTCCGGTCCAAAAAAAATATTTTCTCTATTTATGTATCTTTATTTTTATCTATTTTTCTATCTATATTATTAGATAGATAGATAGATAAGAAAATAGATAGAAGACTGCTGTTTTTAACTTCATTTGTGGATGTTCCAGCAACTAAACAGGGCACAGAAACCATCCACGACATTCAAACGCTAGGGCTTGTATCATTAGCTGCCTACGTCACTTGTCCCTCTGCATATACCAAGCGGCCATGCAGCATCAATGCCATTTTGAGACTGTTACAGCTTGGGAAGGGGGCTGCTTTTAGACAGATGGTTAGCTAATGGGTTTATTTTAGCTAGTTGAAAAAGATAGGAGGGCCTATATAGAAGTGTTTGGAAAGTTGTGTGACAATTCTGCATAAATGGATGTAAGTGGATAAATCCTGATTGATATGTGTGTGGTCTTGCCACACATATCACTGCAGATGAATACTAATTGATGATTCATATATGTATTTAATCAGATAAATAATAATTGATAGCTGCATACAGACACTTCAGCATGTACTGTGGGTACAGAAAGTATTCAGAGCCCTTTACATTTTTTCTCTTTGTTTCATTGCAGCCATTTGGTAAGTTTAAAAAAGTTTATTTTTTTCTCATTAATGTACACTCTGCACCCCATAATGACTAGAAAAAAGAGAAATGTAGACATTTTTGCAAATTTATTAAGAAAGAAAAACTGAAATATTACATGGTTATAACTATTCAGACCCTTTGCTTAGAGACTCATATTTATGTCACATGCTGTCCATTTCCTTGTGATCCTCCTTTAGATGGTTCTACTCCTTCATTGGAGTCAAGCTATGTTTAGTTAAACTGATAGGACTTGATTTGGAAAGGCACACACCTGTCTATATAAGACCTCACATCTCACAGTGCATGTCAGACCAAATGAGAATCATGGGGTCAAAGGAACTGTCCAAGGAGCTTAGAGACAAACTTGTGGCAATGCACAGATCTGGCCAAGTTTACAAAATAATTTCTGCTGTACTCAAAGTTCCTAAGTTCACAGTGGCCTTCATAAAGTTTGGGACCATCAGAAGTCTTCCTAGACCTGGCCATCCAGCCAAACTGAGCAATCATGGGAGAAGAGCCTTGCTGGGAGAGTTAAAGAAGAACTACAAGATCACTGTGGCTGAGCTCCAGAGATGTAGTAGGGAGATGGGAGAAAGTTCCACAAGTCAACTGTCACTGCAGCCCTCCACCAGTCGGTCCTTTATGGCAGAGCGGCCCGACGGAAGCCTCAGTGCAAGACATATGAAAGCCCACATAGAGTTTAAAGAAAACACATGAAGGATTCCCAGACTATGAGAAATTAGATTCTCTGTTCTGATGAAATGAAGATAGAACTTTTTGATGATAATTCTAAGTGTTGTGTGTGGGGAAAACCACACCTGCTCAGCACCTGCCCAATACAATCCCAATAGTGAAACATGGTGGTGGTGGTATCATGCTATGGGGGTGTTTTTCAGCTGCAGGGACAGGACAACAGTTTGCAATCGAAACATGAATGCGGCCAAGTACAGAGAGATCCTGCATGAAAACCTCTTCCAGAGTGCTCTGGTCATCAGACTTGGCTGAAGGTTCACATTCCAAAAAGACAATGACCCTAAGCACACAGCTAAAATAACAAAGGAGTGGCTTCAGAACAACTCTGTGACCATTCTTGACTGGCTCAGCCAGTGCCCTTACCTAAACCCAATTGAGCATCTCTGGAGAGACCTGAAAACGTCTCTCCACCAATGCTTACCATCCAACCTGACGAAACTGGAGAGAATCTGCAAGGAAGAATGGCAAAGGATCACCAAATCTATGTGTGAAAAACGTGTTGCATCATTCTAAAGAAGACTCATAACTGTATTAGCTCAAAAGGGTGCTTCTACTCAATACTGAGCAAAGGGTCTGAAGACTTATGACCATGTGATATTTGAATTTTTCTTTTTTTAATATATTTGCAAAAATGTCTTTATATCTGTTTTTAAATTATTCAAGATGGGGTGCACAGTGTACATTAACGAAAAAAAATGAACTTTTTTGAAGTTACTAAATGGATGCAATGAAACAAAGAGGGAAAAATTTAAAGGGGTGAATACTTTTCGTACCCACTGTAAATACTGACTGCTAATTCTGTGCTCTTGCCCCAAATAGGCATTTAAGTATATAAATACTGATTGATAATTCTGTAGTCCAGCCACACTATCTCAGCGAGGTAAAAAGATTTTGGTACTGGTATGAGCCTCCATCACATATTTATCAGTGGAGATAAATACTAATTGATAACTCTATGCTCCTGGCACAAATAAACATTTCAGCATATAAATAATGATTGATAATTCTGTGATCCAGCCTCACAATCATCTCAACAAATAAATAATGATCGTTAATTTTGTGACAGGTGTGAGCCTAGCGTTGTAACCCAGCTGGTTAAAGGAAAAAGGTCCATCGACATCAGTGGGAAATACCGAGGTCATGGTGGAAGGGGGAATAGGCATGTTGTCCGATGTTGTCAGCAAGATTTTCCTGTGTGCTCTGCTAAAGCGCAGTTCCTGGGTCTTCCTGTGTGGCTGCATCCATGGTAAACATCGGGTTACTATGTAGCAGCCTTTGCTCTCAGCACCCAACTTTAATTTTGGCCATTACAGCAGGCTTGCCTCTGCAGTTACTGGATCCGTCTAACGTAAGTGACCTGATAAGTGTGGCACTAGCCTTAGGCTCGCTGCCCGGTAACGCTGCTCCATAATAACCCATATTTTACCTTGGATGCGGCCACACACAGAGCCCCAGGAAGTGCGCTTTAACTTAGCGCACATGAAAATGTTGCAGACAATGTTCTCCTGTGCGCTCAGCTAAAGCACACTTCTTAGGGCTCTGTGTGTGGCCGCATCCAAGGTAAAATATGGGTTACTATGAAGCAGCGTTGCCGGGCAACAAGCGACGTTAATGCTAGCCGTTACTGCAGGCTTTGCTATGTGTTTAGCGGATCCGGGAAACGTGGGTCACCCTCCAAGTGTGATCCTAGCCTTAGACATACATGGCTGTGATTGTACAGCTAGTGCCTGATCTATGCTGTACGCGGTGCACACAGTGCCATTGTTCCCAGTCTGGTGATAGCATGTACAGTACATCATTTGAAGACATGTCCTCATGTGCTGACTAAATGTTTTCGGCTTCTCACATTAGAAGCCAGAGAAAAGTAATTGTAACGTGACCGTAAGTAGCAAATCATATACAAGCTATCACGTGACCGGCCACTCACACCAAGAATCATGACCAAGATTTATATTAATGGTGAGTGCCCGTGATCAGTGATTTCAGCACTTTAGATGCAGCATGTTTTGTTGCGTCCTTCAGTACAAGTACAGTGGAAGGCTTTATGGAAATCCTGTGTCCACTTTGCTTGTTTTCTCTGCAGCATGCAGTGACAAGTGGTGTGGCTTCACTAGTCACAGCATGTCAATTTATTCCTGCAGAGTTGTGAGTGTTTATTACCTTCCCCAAGGTCCGCGGTGTCCTGTGATGCGTTACTTCCAGGCGTTGCGCGGTAGCAGATCACTGCATCACATCTCCGGAGCTCACAGCTGGATCGCCGGGGAGGGTAATTGTAGCCTTTGTGGTGTGGAAAGTGCAGTAAAAAGGCATCAGAAACGGACTGTGTGATACCAGCAGACTGTGTGTTTACCAATCCGTTCATGGTGCTTTTTTTAAAAAATGGAGTGAATGGAGAAAGTGCAGCAGCAAAACAGAGCAATAATTGACACTCATTATTTTCTGGATGCGCTTTCTGCACCACTAACGCAGCAGTCATAAACGCTGATGTCTGCACAGCCAATAGAAAATTCCATTCACTATGCTGACAACAACACAGGCACAAAAGGTACGTGCATTACAAATCTTGCACTATTTCAAGCAGACAGCTGAACCACTCCCAACATGTTCATATATAAATTAATTGTTATAATAAAAACAAGATTCTTACATAGTTTCATCCAGAGAGGCTGTGTGTCTCTCCATGGTGTCAGAGTGGCCATAGGTGTCTCCTGCCTCCAATCTGCTGCTCACAGCTCAGAGGACACTATTATCTCTGCTAGCCAATCACAGATGTGCTTACAAAGCGAGTCTGTGTTTGGCTGACAGGAGATGAGGCACAAATGTCCCTTTGTGCAGGCCTTTTAATGTTATATGGCTGGAGCAGGGGACGCCCTGCACAGCCCTCTCATAATGGTTATGATAGGGTTAATGTCCTGCTCCCTCTCCCCTCATACCCTTCATGGATCAGCAGCATGGCACAGAAAGGCAGCAGCACGCAGAGCAAGTCACACTGTGGCTGTGACTCCCTCCTCCCCTCAGCACAGTGAGGAGTCTCCACAGCTATGACCAGCAGTAGCAACATTGACAGATGAGGAAAGGGGCCCGTGTCAGCTGTAACATTTAGCAGAGGGGCCCCAGTATCTCCCAATGCTGATTCTGCCATCGACTCTTTGATGGACTCAATTCAATTTCATGCAGGTGCCATTTCATCTGTTCTTGGGGGCCCACCTCCCGCACTGGGCACCGATGCAACTGCACCAGCTGTACAGGCTATATGACTGCTTCTGATGGAGTTGGTGCTAATGTTACAGAAACCTATACTGAACAAACACCGGTATGCCCTATCCAAAAACAACTGACAAATTCTGTTACTGGACAAGCTACTTGACTCCCTTTATTTAGCAGCTGCACAGTGGTATGACATGTAGACGAGACCCAGAAAGTCCATATGCTACAATGGATGGCTAGCGCTGCATCAAGTAGTATCTCCTCCTCTTCCTCCACCAAAACATCATGCTTAGAGGTGGCACCACAATTACTCTTCTTTTCCCCTGTTTCAACACTCTCTAATCACCAATTGTCTGTGGAGAACCACAGATGGGTGGGTGTCCAGAGCTGCTCACACTTTCCATTCCACAGGCATCAGAGGCCTACTCCAAATATTCACAGACTCAAGAGAATCAAAACATTTGCACCGATGCCAAAAATCTTTTTCAATTGGATCCGGGGCCATACGATGTAGGGTCTGTTAAAGAAGGTATCATGGACTACTCACTGTCAGCCATCTTGTTCTCTATTTTGCTTCTTGTGAACCATTCCTAGTTTATCATATCTATTCACTCAGAACATTGAATAGACTGAAGCCCTAGAGCTGAATCTTATGTGAACATAGTAGAAGGTTAGAAGAATGATAACAACGTCTTTGTCCTTGTCTGTATCATACAAATGGTCCTAATGTCAGTAGGGCCATAGACAGGTGGACGCCTGGCAGACATCCCTACTGTTAGTCACACTAATTAATTTAGTATGGTTTATTATATAGATTAGATTAGTAATGTCATTGGATGATTTTACACTGATTATGTAGCATATTTCATGTTTCATTTCTGTACCATATTGCCACATGTTACCTTTTGTTACGTATTAAGGACCTTGAAAATGATATAAAAACTGTACCCTTGAATAAATGAATATGATCTCTCTGAAAGACTCTGAGTGCTGCGTCTTTCTATGAGTATCGTCAGGACATGGTATACCAGTGTCAATCCTTTTAATTTCTCTTATTAATCAGTCTACTCTGGTTAGAGTGAATTTCTCGGCTCCCACACTTGTAGGCCCCAGCGAGATATATTTAATTTATTTCCTCTTTATGTTTACCTTGGACTGAACAATGCCTAGCCCCCCCCCCCCCCCGGATGGAGAGGTGCAAGACCCGCAGTAAGCTGAGCAATTGACTCACACAGTGTCTCTCTCTCCGAGTGGGGTGGCACCATCTCCAAAAGTGCTTGAGAGTGTTTTGCTACACGTTTACCCTGAAATCTTTGAGTTCATCTCAGGAAAAAAGGGAGCAAACCAAAAGTTTATTTATATTTTTGTTCAGTGTATATACAGTACTTCCCCTTCTCCACTATTCAATTTTATATGATTCTGCTATTGTAACGCACTCAATCTCTAATATGATAAACCATAAAACAGACAGTATTTTCTTTAAATGTGAAATGCAACAACCAAGTACATTTCACAATCAGATAGTGTTCACATGAGTGTAAATAAGACTTGCTGGATAAGTCATATGTATCTTAACATCTGCGTAAAGCAGTTGGTACATGTTGGTGATAACGTCAATTAAAGATTGGGATTAGGACTAAAGCTAGAGATTTAATACTCCTCACCCATAAGCAGAGCAAAAAGATCTGACCTTACAGCTGCAAGGTAGTATAAAGACTAATGTTCCCAGATAATTGGATTAGGCAATAAATACTAAGACTGCCTTGGATAATCCAGATATAAGAAACCAATGTAATGTAACTAATCTATACAACAGAAAAAGATGGTGTTTAACTAAAAAGAACAGCGAGGGTAATAGTGGAAGACAGCAGGAAAATACCACAAACCTATGCTACTTGATTAAAGCAGTGGTACATTTATTTTTGTATTTCACCGACCAGAGAAGTAACACTAATATGTCTGTTCCCTGCCCATAATAAAATATTTAGTGGGTTAAGCCTGGCTCAACAGATTATGGTGGTGCCCAGGATGAAAAATTAGTCAATGTTACTAGAGTAGTCTTGGCACACAATAGAGTGATAAAAGTCCAAAATGTTGCTGTTATAGTGATTTTTATTCAAAGACACACGTGAAAAATGAGAATATGGGCAGTCCAGTATTATCTTGTACTAGCTGTGAGCCCGATGCAAATGCATCGGGTGTCTAGAATACTATACTTTGTATGAGGATTACCGCAAGCGCGCCGCAAGTGTAACGACTCGCTGGCGCCGACCAATTAGAAGCGCGGCTCAGGCAGCGACTCGCAATGGCCTCGCGGCCATTGCTCGCGCTACCTGACCGGTAAATCGTTAACTTTGAGGCCAAGCCTCTGGTTCGATTTTCGGCCAGCGACTCGCAATGGCCGCTTCGCAGCCATTGCTCGTACTCAGCCTGCGCGAGCAATGGCCTCGCGGCCATTGCTCGCGCAAGCCAGCGACTCGCATTGCTCGTCCTCAGCCTGCGCGAGCAATGGCCTCGCGGCCATTGCTCGCGCAGGCCAGCGACTCGCATTGGCCGCTACGCGGCCAATGCTTCGCCGTGCTGACGTCACAGAGTGACATAGCCACGGTCTTTTCGGGGACCGACACGAAAGTGCCTACGGCAATTATATAGTAGATACTGTACATTGCATATGGAGGGGTGAGGAGAGCGGAGGCTGGAGGGGAGAGCGGAGGCTGGAGGGGAGGGCAGAGGCTAGAGGGCAGAGCAGAGGCTGGAGGGCAGAGGCTGGAGGGGAGAGCGGAGGCTGGAAGGGAGAGCAGAGGCTGGAAGGGAGAGCGGAGGCTGGAGGGGATTGGCTGGAGGCTGGAGGGGATTGGCTGGAGGCTGGAAAGGAGAGGCTGGAGGGGAAAGGCTGGAGGGGAGAGGCTGGAGGGCAGAGGCTTTAGGGCAGAGGCTGGAGGGGAGAACGGAGGCTGGAGAGGAGAGCGGAGGCTGGAGGGTAGAGCGGAGGCTGGAGGGCAGAGCAGAGGCTGGAGGGCAGAGCAGAGGCTGGACGGCAGAGCAGAGGCTAGAGGGCAGAGCAGAGGCTGGAGGGGAGAGCGGAGGCTGGAGGGCAGAGCGGAGGCTGGAGGGCAGAGCGGAGGCTGGAGGGCAGAGCGGACGCTGGAGGGCAGAGCAGAGGCTGGAGGGCAGAGCAGAGGCTGGAGGGCAGAGCAGAGGCTGGAGGGCAGAGCGGAGGCTGGAGGGGAGAGCGGAGGCTGGAGGGGAGAGCGGAGGCTGGAGGGGAGAGGCTGGAGGGGAGAGCGGAGGCTGGAAGGCAGAGCGGAGGCTGGAGGTCAGAGCAGAGGCTGGAGGGCAGAGCAGAGGCTGGAGGGCAGAGCAGAGGCTGGAGGGGAGAGCGGAGGCTGGAGGGGAGAGCGGAGGCTGGAGGGGAGAGCGGAGGCTGGAGGGCAGACAGAGAGGCTGGAGGGCAGAGCGGAGGCTGGAGGGCAGAGCGGAGGCTGGAGGGCAGAGCGGAGGCTGGAGGTCAGAGCGGAGGCTGGAGGTCAGAGCGGGGGCTGGAGGGCAGAGGCTGGAGGGCAGAGCGGAGGCTGGAGGGCAGAGCGGAGGCTGTAGGTCAGAGCGGAGGCTGGAGGGCAGAGGCTGGAGGTCAGAGCGGAGGCTGGAGGTCAGAGCGGAGGCTGGAGGTCAGAGCGGAGGCTGGAGGTCAGAGCGGAGGCTGGAGGGCAGAGGCTGGAGGTCAGAGCGGAGGCTGGAGGTGAGAGCGGAGGCTGGAGGTCAGAGCGGAGGCTGGAGGTCAGAGCGGAGGCTGGAGGGCAGAGCGGAGGCTGGAGGGCAGAGGCTGGAGGGCAGAGCGGAGGCTGGAGGGGAGAGCGGAGGCTGGAGGGGAGAGCGGAGGCTGGAGGGGACAGCGGAGGCTGGAGGGGACAGCGGAGGCTGGAGGGGAGAGCGGAGGCTGGAGGGGAGAGCGGAGGCTGGAAAGGAGAGCGGAGGCTGGAGGGGAGAGCGGAGGCTGGAGGGGAGAGCGGAGGCTGGAGGGGAGAGCGGAGGCTGGAGGGCAGAGCGGAGGCTGGAGGGGAGAGCGGAGGCTGGAGGGGATAGGCTGGAGGGGAGAGCGGAGGCTGGATGGCAGAGGCTGGAGGGCATAAGGGAGGCTGGAGAGGAGAACGGAGGCTGGAGGGGAGAGCGGAGGCTGGAGGGCATAAGGGAGGCTGGAGAGGAGAACGGAGGCTGGAGGGGAGAGCGGAGGCTGGAGGGGGGGGGTGCTGTCAGACAGATGTGAGGGCCGGGGGGAGTGCAGACTCACCGCCACCGGCGTGCGTGTGCTGTAGGAGGAGAGGAGGGGCGGGCAGAGCTGCCGGACAGGAAGTTCCGTCCTCCCTCCTCTCCGGGCGCACGGCGGGCGGCTGGTGTCAGCACGGGGCCCCCCAGGGGGTGGAGGCAATGGGCCCCTCATGCCGAGTGGCGGGATGACAGCGGCGGTCGCAATGCCCGCTACGCGGGCAATGCCTCGCACGGCGTGGTGACATCACATAGTGACAAAGCCACGGCGTGCCGGGGTCCGACAGAAAACGTGCTACGGCAATTATATAGTAGATTATACTGCAAACGTTTTTGACTCAACTGAGTCTTCCTCAGGCTTTACTGCTGCCTTAACAATTTTCGTTTTACATAAAAGAAACAGAAATGAACACTAATGAGTAAAGTATAAACAATCAAATTGTACATATAACCGCATCAAGTGGTTGTCTTTAAAAAGCTACATTGAGATTCTATGTATGGGTGATAACAAGAAAACGAGAGACAACGAACATAAAGATGCATAATATGCTTCAAAAAGAGAATAAGGCCATCCTTATCATATATTGGGGGTTCACCCCTGACATGTATATTACCTCATATAACGTCACAAAACAAATTCAGATACAGTTGTGGCAAAAAGTATTGACACCCCTGCAATTCTGTCAGATAATACTCAGTTTCTTCCTGAAAATGATTGCAATCACAAATTCTTTGGTATTATTATCTTCATTTAATTTGTCTTCAATGAAAAAACACAAAAGAGAATGAAGCAAAAAGCAAAACATTGATCATTTCACACAAAACTCCAAAAATGGGCCGGACAAAAGTATTGGCACCCTCAGCCCAATACTTGGTTGCACAACCTTTAGCCAAAATAACTGTGATCAACCGCTTCTGGTAACCATCAATGAGTTTCTTACAAAGTTCTGCTGGAATTTTAGACCATTCTTCTTTAGCAAACTGCTCCAGGTCCCTGATATTTGAAGGATGCCTTCTCCAAACTGCCATTTGTAGATCTCTCCACAGGTGTTCTATGGGATTCAGGTCTGGACTCATTGCTGGCTACCTTAGAAGTCTCCAGTGCTTTCTCTCAAACCATTTTCTAGTGGTTTTTGAAGTGTGTTTTGGGTCATTGTCCTGCTGGAAGACCCATGACCTCTGAGTGAGACCCAGCTTTCTCACACTGGGCCCTACATTATGCTGCAAAATTTGTTGTTAGTCTTCAGACTTCATAATGCCATGCACACGGTTAAGCAGTCCAGTACCAGAGGCAGCAAAGCAACCCCAAAACATCAGGGAACCTCCGGCATGTTTGACTGTAGGGACCATGTTCTTTGAATGCCTCTTTTTTTCTCCTGTAAACTCTATGTTGATGCCTTTGCCCAAAAAGCTCTACTTTTGTCTCATCTGACCAGAGAACATTCTTCCAAAACGTTTTAGGCTTTCTCAGGTAAGTTTTGGCAAACTCCAGCCTGGGTTTTCATGTCTCGGGGTAAGAAGTGGGGACTTCCTGGGTATCCTACCATACAGTCCCTTTTCATTCAGACGCCGAAGGATAGTATGGGTTGACACTGTTGTGCCCTCGGACTGTAGGACAGCTTGAACTTGTTTGGATGTTAGTCGAGGTTCTTTATCCACCATCCGCACAATCTTGCGTTGAAATCTCTCGTCAATATTTCTTTTCCATCCACATCTAGGGAGGTTAGCCACAGTGCCATGGGCTTTAGACTTCTTGATGACACTGCGCACGGTAGACACAGGAACATTCAGGTCTTTGGAGATGGACTTGTAGCCTTGAGATTGCTCATGCTTCCTCACAATTTGGTTTCTCAAGTCCTCAGACAGTTCTTTGGTCTTCTTTCTTTTCTCCATGCTCAATGTGGTACACACAAGGACACAGGACAGAGGTTGAGTCAACTTTAATCCATGTCAACTGGCTGCATGTGTGATTTAGTTATTGCCAACACCTGTTAGGTGCCACAGGTAAGTTACAGGTGCTATTAATTACACAAATTAGAGAAGCATCACATGATTTTTCTAACAGTGCCAAAACTTTTGCCCACCACCTTTTTTATGTTTGGTGTGGAATTATATCCAATTTGGCTTTAGGACAATTCTTTTTGTGTTTTTTCATTGAAGACAAATTAAATGAAGATAATAATACCAAAGAATTTGTGATTGCAATCATTTTCAGGAAGAAACTGAGTATTATCTGACAGAATTGCAGGGGTGTCAATACTTTTGGCCACAACTGTAAGCTTTGGTGTCTCTAAAGAAGGTAACAACCATAATAAATAATGAGGAAATCACATGTTAATATACCGTATATACTCGTGTATAAGCCGAGTTTTTCAGCCCAAAAATTGGGCTGAAAAGTCACCCCCTCGGCTTATACACGGGTCAATACGGTAATATATGTGGTGGGGGCTGTGTCCGGGTGCTGGGGAGGCTGGAGGAGGCGGGGGGAGGCTGATTACTGAGCGGCCCGTCACGTGGGGCCGCTCATTAGATATGCACGGCTCCCCCCGCCCATCACAGCGGCAGGGGGAGCCGTGCATACAGCCCCCCAGTGTATACAGGCAGCCCCCACTGTATACAGGCAGCCCCCACTGTATAAAGGCAGCCCCCACTGTATACAGGCAGTCCCCACTGTATAAAGGCAGCCCCCACTGTATAAAGGCAGCCCCCACTGTATAAAGGCAGTCCCCACTGTATACAGGGAGCCCCCACTGACAGTCGTCCCCCCATCATGGAAAGAGCCCCCACACTTTGCAGAGTCCCCCCCCCCGGCCCCCGCTGCATTATCTTACCATCCAGGGTCTTCACCGCGGGTCCTCCAGTCCTCCTTCCTCGCGCGCTGTCTTCCCGGTCTCATGTGACCCGGCGGTCGCAGTGAAATGACGTCATCGCGCCGGGTCACATGAGACCGGGAAGACAGCGCGCGAGGAAGGAGGACTGGAGGACCCGCGGTGAAGACCCTGGATGGTAAGATAATGCAGCGGGGGCCGGGGGGGGACTCTGCAAAGTGTGGGGGCTCTTTCCATGATGGGGGGACGACTGTCAGTGGGGGCTGCCTGTATACAGTGGGGGCTGCCTGTATACAGTGGGGGCTGCCTGTATACAGTGGGGGCTGCCTGTATACACTGGGGGCTGCCTGTATACAGTGGGGGCAGCCTGTATACCACTAGGGGCTGCCTGTATACAGTGGGGGCTGCCTGTATACACTGGGGGCTGCCTGTATACAGTGGGGGCTGCCTGTATACACTGGGGGCTGCCTGTATACAGTGGGGGCTGCCTGTATACCACTGGGGGCTGCCTGTATACACTGGGGGCTGCCTGTATACACTGGGGGCTGCCTGTATACAGTGGGGGCTGCCTGTATACCTCTGGGGCCTGCCTGTATACACTGGGGGCTGCCTGTATACCTCTGGGGCCTGCTGTATATACCTTGGGGCCTGCTGTATATACCTTGGGGCCTGCTGTATATACCTTAGGGCCTGCTGTATACCTGCTGGGGCCTGCTGTATACCTGCTGGGGCCTGCTGATACCTGCTGGGGCTGCTGTATACCTGCTGGGGCCTGCTGTATATACCCCTGGGGCCTGCTGTATATGCCTCTGGGGCCTGCTGTATGCCTCTGGGGCCTGCTGTATACCTCTGGGGCCTGCTGTATACCTCTGGGGCCTGCTGTATATACCTCTGGGGCCTGCTGTATACCTGCTGAGGCCTGCTGTATACCTGCTGGGGCCTGCTGTATACCTGCTGGGTCTTGCTGTATACCTGCTGGGGCCTGCTGTATATACCCCTGGGGCCTGCTGTATATACCCCTGGGGCCTGCTGTATGCCTCTGGGGCCTGCTGTATACCTTTGGGGCCTGCTGTATACCTCTGGGGCCTGCTGTATATACCTCTGGGGCCTGCTGTATATACCTCTGGGGCCTGCTGTATATACCTCTGGGGCCTGCTGTATATACCCCTGGGGCCTGCTGTATATACCCCTGGGGCCTGCTGTATATGCCTCTGGGGCCTGCTGTATATGCCTCTGGGGCCTGCTGTATATGCCTCTGGGGCCTGCTGTATATACCCTGGGGTCTGCTGTATATACCCCTGGGGCCTGCTGTATATACCCCTGGGGCCTGCTGTATATACCCCTGGGGCCTGCTGTATATGCCTCTGGGGCCTGCTGTATATACCCCTGGGGCCTGCTGTATATACCCCTGGGGCCTGCTGTATATACCCCTGGGGCCTGCTGTATATACCCCTGGGGCCTGCTGTATATACCCCTGGGGCCTGCTGTATATGCCTCTGGGGCCTGCTGTATATGCCTCTGGGGCCTGCTGTATGCCTCTGGGGCCTGCTGTTTATACCTTTAGGGATGCTGTATATACCACTGGGGAGGCTGCTGTATACTACCACTGGGGAGGCCTGTATACCACACTGCTGGGGGCTGTATACCTGTGCTGGGGTCCACCCTCGGCTTATACACGAGTCAATAGGTTTTCCCAGGTTTTGGGGGCAAAAGTAGGGGGGTCGGCTTATACACGGGTCGGCTTATACACGAGTATATACGGTAGATATTGTATATGTACATATTTAGAGAGAGGATATCTGCAGGATATGAGATAATGATAAGTGCTTAATTGTAGTGGACACGAGTGGGTGGGGATGCAATGAAAAAGAAATATATAAAAAGGAGTGAACTATGGATATGAGGCATCCGAGTGGAGTAGGAAGGAGTGATATGAAAATTAGTAACAACGCTACCTCAGAATTCAGCACTAATTGAGTCCTGATGACAGTCTTCAGGAGTAAATTAATCTATATATGGGCTAAAATCAATGATTCAGATTAAGTAAATATTGTAACCAGTAGATTTATAATGAAATACACTAGTTTAAAGGTTTTACCTCTGCGATACAGGAAGAAGACAATATAGACAATAAAGTATAGCATACAAGCAGCATGTCAGGGAGAGAGTATTCAGCAGTGTTGCACCTGTATTGCAGCAAATAGGAGTTTGGCCAGATACTGAAATAGTAAAAAGGTATAAAGCCCCATTAGTTAATTCTTTATTGCAAGATAAGGAGCAGTATGCAGGTATTAACCCCCTGGGGAGCATCCAGCGCTACTTACATGGTCCCAGTATGTTCCTGTGTATGTGCAGGGCTATTATCGGTGATCGGTGGGTTAAGTAGGAGGTGGGCGGGACTTGTGCGAGTGACGGTCAGTGGAACGCAGTAAAGCCACAAATTGGAACGCAAGCGCCAAGACCGGAAGTGCAGGCTACTGGGCATGCGCAAACTGCTAAATCTTTCACAGTGACTCAAATTGAAGGATACAATTACATGAAAGAGAGGCTTACTGGATTCACCACCTTGACACATTGCAACCTAAGGGGTTAAATCGTGATAATGAGGTCTTTCACTAACTTTCTATACACTCTATTCTTCATTATAGATGATCAAATATACATCCGGAGTGACATGGGATGAGGCCCTAAAATACTTTTTCTTTATGTTTTTTATGTTGGAATGTATTCATTATATGGTATAACTTGTGACCTTTCTATTTATAGATTATTAGGTATTCATGAATAGCAGTAATGTTTTTGTCATATTTTAATTCTTTTCCTCTTCTTTCCCCCTTGCAGGTGTACTAAATAGTTTCTTCAGACACTCCCCCATCAGCAGCGCCCATGGTTCTGCTTCTATCCTTCAATTTGAGTCACTGTGAACCATTTAGCAGTTTGCGCATGCGCACTAGCCCGCACTTCCGGTTTCGACGCTTGCGTTCCAAATCACGGCTTTCCTACATTCTACCGACTGGAAACAGGAGGCGGCGTCACTCGCACAAGTCCCACCTACTTAACCCAGAGATCACAACATAGCCCTGCACATACACAGGAACATAATGGGACTATGTAAGTAGCGCTGGACGCTCCCTGGGGGGTTACTGCCTGCATAATACCCCTTATCTTGCAATATAGAATTTACTAGTGGGGCTTTATACATATTTACTATTTCAGTGTCTGGCCAAACTTCTAATTGCTGCATTAAAGGTACAGCACTACTGAATACTCTCTCCCTGACATACTGCTTGTATGTTATAGTTTATGGTCTGTATTATGCCCTTTTTCTTTTATTAGCACACTAATTATAATACTTTTGAAAGGGGCGCTTTCATGTATAACAGAGGTAAAACCTTTAAAATAGTGTATTTCGTTATAAATCCACTGGTTACATATTTACTTAATCTGAATCATTGATTTTAGCCCATATATAGATTCATCTACTTCATATCCATAGTTCACTCCTTTTTATAGTTATTTTTTTTATTCATTGTGTCCCCACCCACTCATGTCCTCTACAATTAAGCACTTATCATTATCTCATATCCTGCACATATCCTCTCTCTATGACATAGTGCTTTAAATATGTACTGTACATGTACATATCTATATTAACATTTGATTTCCTCATTATTTATTATGGTCGTTAACTTCTTTATAGACACCAAAGCCTATCTGAATTTGTTTTGTGATGTTATATGAGGTAATATACATGTATGGGTGAACCCCCAACATATGATAAGGATGGCCTTATTCTCTGTTTGAAGCATATTATGCATCTTTATGTTCGTTGTCTCTCGTTTTCTTGTTATCACCCATACATAGAATCTCAATGTAGCTTTTTAAAGACAACCACTTGATGCGGTTATATGTACAATTTGATTGTTTTTTCTTTACTCATTAGTGTTTATTTCTGTTTCTTTTATGTAAAACAAAATTGTTAAGTCAGCAGTAAAGCCTGAGGAAGACTCAGTTGAGTCGAAAACGTTTGCAGTATAATACAAGATAATACTGGACTGCCCATATTCTCATTTTTCATGTGTGTCTTTGAATAAAATACACTATAACAGCAACCTTTTGGGCTTTTATCACTTTATTGTGTGCCAGAACTACTCTAGTAACATAATAAAATATTTGTCATCCGTTGTCTTCTGTACTCTTTGGTTCACAAAAATTTGTCTGGCATTTCCCACACTGCTAAAGCATATGAAAGCAGGCTAATAACACTGCGTTTCCAAGCAAGCCTCGCCATAATGCCTTGCAGCTATGTCTTCTAATACATTTTCATACCTTGCACAATGGTGGTCAGAACTTGGGTTATCACAGATCCGCAGTTCCCAGTGGAGGACAGTTTGTATGGCAGAGTTATTTTTCATCTTCAGAGTTACTGGGTAGGACTCGCTCTTTTGTAGTTTGTAAGCTCTTCTGGTAAGAGTGGTCTTCTCTTTCTCCTGTAGTCTGTAAAATCTTATGGCCAGTAGGATCCTCTCTATCTTTTTCCTGTAGTGTGTAAGGTCTTATGATCAGAGTGATCTTTTAACTCTCTCCTGTAGAGTGTAGGCTCTAATTGTCAGCAAGGTCCTCACTGTCCCTTGAAGAGTTTATGCTCCTTTGGTCAGCAAGATTCTCTCTCACCCGTAGAGCGTAAATGATCAGCAGGGTTCATTTTCTCTATTGCTTGAGTGTGTATGCTTTATGCTCAGGGGTGTTCTCTGTCTTTCTCTGTGTCTTTTTCCTTTGAGTATTTTCTGAGCAATTAAAAGCTTTACAGTATTAAGAGTAACATAAATGTATTTATCAAAAGTCAAATTGTTTTGTTAATACAATATATGACTACAGTAGCTGTCACAATGGTCTCACTTACCTGGGAGACTTGTTACTGTTTTTTAGGATTCAATGGGGACAGTGTGTTGTAGGTCCGCGCTGCTACAGAGACCACAAAGCCAAGTCTTCTATTTGTGAAGGCTTATTAAACCTACCAACGCATTTCAGAGCCTGCTATGCTATGTATCATATACATTCAAGGAGCATAGCAGGCTCTGAAACGTGTTGGGTGGATTTAATAAACCTTCACAAATAGATGACTTTAGCTTTGTGGTCTCTGTAGCAGCGCAGACCTACACCACACCGTCCCCATTGAATCCTAGGATTATCTACCACATTGCACGTGGAAGTGTGAGTCTGCAGCAGGTACCCTATGTGATTGATACTGATTGTGGGTCACAAAACATTAACAGGTGAGCAATTTCTTGGAGCGGCTTCACAGCCTTCTTTATATCTAATGATAAGACCATATTTGGTGCTTGCTTCCTTTGCATAGCATACAAGAAAAAGCGACAACAGATGATCTTGCGAAAATTAAAGACAAAAAAGGGGGGGGATCATCAAAATAGAAAGGTTATCCATCTGAAACATAATTGGGCCACAAAGATAACAAAGTAAGAACAAACATAGAAAAACATACCACAATAATGTCAGGTGATTATGTCTAGAAGTTTGAAAAGTACAGCATCACAAAAAAAGAACAAAGCTTATAACTTTGTTTAGTCCCTTTGGGACAAGGGTATCCAAAGTGGATATCTATTTGGCTTCACACCTAGCCAATAATTTCTTTAGGTCTCCTCCTCTAATGCCAGACTGGATGCAGTCAATACCCCTCACCCATAGACCCCGCCGATCAGATCCATGACATAATTTAAAGTTATTTGAAGCTTTAGATGTGATGTGAGGAAGCTGTAGTTTACAATGCTGAGAGTGTTGCGTGCATGCGCTGCTGGCGGCCCCGGCCGCTTTCCTACGGCGCATCCGCATGGAGGTGTCAGCAATGGTGACTATGGCAATGCCATGGTTACCTCAATTGACGCTCCCCACACTTCTGGGATATGGCAGGATGTCCGATGCGGCGCTAGTTTCTGGCGGCGTTCACCGGCTGTTAGCAATTTGCCGCTAATCAGCTTGTGGGCTATATAGGGAGAATCTCTTTGGGGCACATTATGCCATCCTCCCTGATGAAGCCATAAACACCTCGCCCAGCGAAACATGCGTTGGAGGTCCCCTGGTCCTGTGTGCCCTGTTTGTCCCTGGGTAATCTACCTCTGGATTTATCATTAATTTGCAGCTATGGGTATGTTTTCCCAATTTCTACAACAGGAAATTTGCCTCCCTTTACCTAGGACAGTATTTATAAGAATAGGAACTTGTGGCCATGCTCCCGCTCGAACAAAATCCAAGAGTCAAGGATTATTTGAAATCATATGGTGGTGTTTATTTCTACTTGTTTCGGCGTAAATCCCATTGGTGTGGTATTGCTGAGGAAGGGGTTTACCCCGAAACGCGTAGAAATAAACACCACTATATGATTTCAAATAATCCTTGACTCTTGGATTTTGTTCAAGCGGGAGCACATCCACAAGTCCCTATTCTTATATCTATTTTCCTGGACTGCTACTGGAGGGAGGACTGCTACAGACCGCGAAGAATGCTTGATATCTTAAGTTGTCACAGGCGCAAAGGGTGGTTGTGACGTCTCACAACCCAAACAGGTGAGCAAATCCAATATTTATTTACAGACTTTTTGCCGACAGATATACACTACTGTGCGCCCATCCTTCTTTTCAGCTGTTTATTCCTCCCTTTACCTAGAAATAACTAATAGGTGGGTTTTACCTGCCCTGCTGCTTCTCCTGATTTTCCCATATAAGAAAACATCATAACACAATGAAAAAAGTGTTTCAATCTTTCTCTTGCACATAGCGTAGGGGACTGTTTATAGCAAAGACCTCTCCTTTTATATGAAGGGGTGTCAATGGATTCACTAAAGACAATGTCTGTAATTTAATGTAACATAGTAACATAGTATTTAAGGTTGAAGGAAGACCTTAAGTCCATCTAGTTCAACCCATAGCCTAACATGTTGATCCAGAGGAAGGCAAAAAAAAAAACATGTGGCAACCCTAAGCTCCACATTGGGGAAAAAAATTCATTCCTGACTCCACATATGGCAATCAGACTAATTCCCTGAATCAACGCCCTATCAAAGAATCTAGTATATATAAACGGTAATATTATATTTTTCAAGAAAAGCATCCAGGTCATTCTTAAATGTTAGTAGTGACTCACTCATTACAACATTATGTGGCAGAGAGTTCCATAGTCTCACTGCTCTTACAGTAAAGAATCCATGTCTGTGATTATGATTGAACCTTCTTTCCTCCAGACGTAGAGGATGCCCCCTTGTCCCAGTCTCAGGCCTAAGAGTAAAAAGATCATTAAAAAGGTCTCTGTACTGTCCCCTCATATATTTATACATTATTATAAGATCACCCCTAAGCCTTCATTTTTCCAAACTAAATAACCCCAAGTTTAATAACCTGTCTTGGTATTGCAGACTTCTCAGTCCTCTAATAACCTTGGTCACTCTTCTCTACACCTGTTCTAGTTCAGCTATGTCTTTCTTATACACCGGAGACCAGAATTGTACACAGTATTCTAAGTGTGGTCACACTAGTGACTTGTATAGAGGTAGAATTATTTTCTCCTCATGAGCATCTATGCCTCTTTTGATACATCTCATTAGCACTAAATGTGAGTTTGTCATCTACCCATACACCAAGGTCTTTTTCAGTGACAGTTTTTCCCAGTGTTTTACAATTCAGCACATAATTATACATTTTATTTCCTCTGCCCAAGTTACATTTATCCCCATTAAAGCTCATTTGCCATTTATCAGCCCAAGCTTCTAGTTTACATAAATCCTCCTGTAATATAAAATTGTCCTCCTCTGTATTGATTACCCTGCAGAGTTTAGTGTCATCTGCAAATATTGAGATTCTACTCTGTATGTCCCCTACAAGGTCATTAATAAATATGTCAAAAAGAAGCCCAATACTGACCCTTGTGGTACCCCACTGTTAACTGTGACCCATTCTGAGTGTGTTTCATTAATATCCACCCTTTGTTTCCTATTACTGAGTGAGTTCTTAACCCACTTACAAATATTTTCCCCTATCCCCATTGCTCTCATTTTATGTATCAACCTTTTGTGTGGCACCTTATCAAAAGCTTTTGAAAATTCCATATACACCACATCCACTGCATTTCTTTGGTCCAGTCCAGAACTTATCTCTTCATAAAAGCTTATCAGGTTAGTTTGACAGGAACGGTCCCTTGTAAACCCATGTTGATATTGAGTCATGAGGTCATTTTTCTTCAGATACTCCAGTATAGCATCTCTTAGAAAACCCTCTAGAATTTTACCCACAGTAGAGGTTAAGCTTACTGGCCTATAATTTCCAAGTTCAGTTTTTGTCCCCTTTTTGATTATTGGCACCACATTTGCTATACGCCAGTCCTATGGTACACACCCTGTTATTACGGAATCTTTAAAGATTAAAAATAATGGTTTATCTATGACAGTACTTAATTCCTGCAGTACTCTGGGGTGTATCCCATCCGGGCCCAGGGATTTGTCAACTTTACTGATTTTTAAACAGTGCGGTACTTTCTGGTGAGTTAAGCAGGTGACATTTAATGGAGAGTTTTTGTTATCACTGATCATGTTGTCTGTCATGGGATATTCTTGTGTAAATACTGTTTAAAAAAAAGTCATTCAGTATATTGGCTTTTCCTCTTCCTCATCCACCATTTCATCCAGATTAATATTAAGGGGGCCAACACAATCATTTTTTAGTTTCTTACTTTTTATGTAGTTAAATAATATTTGGGGATTTTTTTTACTTTCTCTGGCAATGAGTCTCTCTGTCTCAATCTTTGCTGACTTGATTTGTTTTTTACAGATGTTATTTAATTTTCTGTATTTGTTTAATGCCTCATCACTACCTACTTGCTTTAATTCCCTAAATGCTTTCTTTTTTCACGTATTGCGCCCCTTACAGCCTTATTTAGCCATATTGGTTTCCTCCTATTTCTAGCATGTTTATTACCATAGGGTATATATTGTGCACAGGTCCTATTGAGGATGCTAATAAACGTCTCCCATTTGCTTTGTGTACTTTTATGTCTCAGGACATCGTCCCAGTTTATTGCACTAAGATAATTTCTCAACCATTGGAAATTTGCCTTCCTGAAGTTTAGTGTCCTTGTAGCCCCTCTGCTACACATCTTATTAAAGGATACTTGAAAACTTATTATTCTGTGATCACTATTACCCAAGTGGCCTCCAACCCGTATATTTGATATGCGGTCCGACCTGTTGGTTAATATTAGGCCTAACAGTGCTCCCCTTCTTGTTGGGTTCTGAACCAGTTGTAAAAGGTAATTGTCTCTCATAATTGTCAAAAACCTATTACCTTTGCTGGAACTGCAGGTTTCTGTTTCCCAATGTATTTCAGGGTAGTTGAAGTCCCCGATAATAATGACTTCTCCCTGAGTCGCTGCATCATCCATTTGTTTTATGAGGATATTCTCCACTACTTCCATTATTGTTGGAGACTTATAGCAAACTTCTATCAGTAATTTATTTTTTTCCCCTCCCCTTATCTCCACCCACAGGGACTCTACATTTTCATTAGATACAGCTAGATTACTTCTCAAAAGGAATGTTGTTTTGATGGATTTTGTATCCCAGCACCTACACTACCTAAAAGACCCAAAATCTGTCCCTCAGGCAGCAGCACCTCTCCCTACACTAGCTGACAATATGGAGCAGAGTGACGAGCACAGCGCCGTCAGGTCTTATATAAACCTGATGATGCTGTGCGGTCAGCCAATCACTGTAATGCCACAACCACCATGGCTGTGCAAATGCAGTGTTTGGCAGCCAATCTCTGCATGAAGGCTGGCTCTGTAAAGAGTGCCAACATGCAGGGGAGGTGGACCTGAGCATGAGCCCGAGCATCTCGCAGGTACTCTGTGTTTGCCGAACATCGTGCGTACTGTGATACTCGTGTCATGGCAATAAATAGTTAATAAATTATTGCAGACACCCAGAAATCTTCCAGTGTGCAGGCTGCAGTGTCTCACATCCTCCCCTCCTCTAGAATTTCTCTGTCTCAGACTCTATATAATGTTTTGAGTTAGATGTAGCAGTGTGGAAGCTCTTATCAAGATGTTCCCGGACCAAATGTACTAATCAAGGCTGAATTGGAATACTAACCCACAGAATATGAATTGAATGTTTTTTCAGAATAAAATGTAGATTCAGCATAATATGATGCAATCACCTAGAAACACCCTAAGGAATGCCCCTTTAATGATAAGTAATAAAACTGCTAACCCCTCCTAAAATGAAGGTCTTTGGTCATTAAGCTCTTCTTTGACATGGTTGTCAGCGTGGTTCTTACGGTGGCGTGGACACACTTAGACAAAGCATCAATTTGGCGGCAGACAATTAAGAGGACAGCCCACCCCAAAGGTGTGGATGGCATCCATTACACTCGGGCGAGCACAGAGTACCGGCGAGCATGCTCACCTATCACTAGTTGTGGCCAAAAAGTTTGATTTGGTGTCATCACTCCAATTTACCTTGTTCCAGAAGTTTGGAGGCTTATCTCTGTTGTATTGTAGGTGAGATACTTTGTAGAGTTTGTGCAGTTATGGCTTGCTTCTGGATACTTGACCATGCAGCCCATTTTTCTTCAAATACCTCTTGTAACAACCACACCACTAACTTTCAGTTAGTCCTGTATTTCAGCTGATGTTATCTGTGGGGTTTTTTTTGCATCCCAAACAATTTTTCCAGCAGTTGAGACCGAAATTATTGTTGCTCTACCTGATCGTGGTTTGGTTTTTACACAGCCCCTAATTTTCCATTTGTTAAACACAGTTTGAACACTATGGACTGGTATTATCAATTCCTTGGATATCTTTTTGTATTCCCTTCCTGTTTTATACAGTTCAACTATCTGTTGATCCATTGGCAATTCTTTTGCTTTACCCATGACTCACAATTCAGAAATGTAAGTGGCTGGATGAAAGATGAAAGAGTCTGTCTGGATCCCAGAAACTCACTCAGCTTTAATACACACACACACTGATTACAAGCAAACAGGTTACAGGTGAGGATGTTACGTTTATTATCCATTCAAACACAGTTGTGCAATTTTGTGTATGTTATCAGATCAAAATCACCACAGTATGTGAACTTTTAATGAGGGTCATTTGGATTGTTTTGGTTGTCATTATGATTTAAAAAGAGAAAACACAATAGTTTTACAATCATCCATGAGGGGATAAAATGTTTTTTTTTTTTTTTCAAATCGTATTTTTTATTCGTTTTACAACACAAATAAACAACATAACTGTTTTTTACAAGACATGCCTTCTCGAGTACAATTTTGTTGACATATATTCCAACGGGGCAAACACATTAAACTTTATCATAAGAGAAATGTCTCATTCTGTGTGTCATATCAAGCTATATGTTTTGGTAACTTTTCAAACATCGTAATTGGCTGACCAAAGTATTATTGACTATATAAAATATAAGGGGAGACAAACAGAGGCGCAATAGTGCCCTATCATTTGGTATAGAATAGGGACTTATCGGTAAAAAACAGGTTTGCACTAACCTGGTCCAGTTGTGACTCCCACAACTGGAATAAGAGCGTTGGTTTTAGTAATGCAGGCTGCTGCTGGACTTCCACCTCCACAGGGCCGTGGTTGCTTCAAGAGTTCTGGGGTCAAAGGTGTGTTACAGTCCGCGCTGCCCGATCATCCAAAGGATCACAGGGGAAACAATGTTCCAAGCAAAGTTTTCTTTATTCTTTACAAACCGACGCGTCTCGGCGCCCAATCCTGGCGCCCAATACCCTGAGGACGGTGCCAGGATTGGGCGCCGAAACGCGTCGGTTTGTAAAGAATAAAGAAAACTTTGCTTGGAACATTGTTTCCCCTGTGATCCTTTGGATGATCAGGCAGCGCGGACTGTAACACACCTTTGACCCCAGAACTCTCAAAGTATTATTGAGTCTTACGTTCTTTAAAGAGACAGATGAATAGAACTGAGTAATCTGAACATATCTGAGAAATAAAAATAAAGAAAAGAACAGAAAAGGCTAATAGGGGAATAAACAAAAAGGGGGGAACTCAGGGAAGGGATGGAAAGAGGGAATGGGGTGTAAATGCCGAGTGTTACATATCTGTATAGAATCAGGGCTATGACTTTCATGGTCACATATGTTGTTCATTCTAACCTTGAATGATCTCAATCCACCAAGGAAACCCAGGTTTGAAGATCTGCAGAGTCGCTGTAAAGAAACCAAGAGGTCCATCTCTGACGATGCCTTTCCAGGCAGCCGGGGTCCCGTGAGGCCCCAGATGCCAATTCCTCCATCCTGCATACCTCATTTAGTTCCGCCACCAACTCCCATCGTGAAGGACGTCTAGTCTTTTTCCACCACCTGGGAATGAGGCGCCTCGCCGACGTCAGGAAGAATCTCAATAGACCCCTCCTGAAACCCTTGGCGGACATAGGATGTAGATTCAGTAGGGCCAATTCCATGGTGAATGCTATCTTAAGAGCCGTTGTACGTATATAAAGATCATTTACATCTTTCCAGAAAGAAGATATCAATGGGCATCCCCACCATATATGGGTGTAGGAGCCCACTTCCTCCAGACATCGCCAGCATCGGTCCGAGACTTCCGGGAACACCCGGTGTACGTCAGCAGGGCACCTATACCATCTCGCCACTACCTTATAGTTTCTCTCCTGAGACAGGGCAGAGAGAGACGCCCTATATGTGGAGATGAAGATTTTTTTCCCAGTCCAATATAGATAGAGTTCTATTTAGGTCTCCCTCCCATCTCCCCATATATCCAGGTCTGTCCCCCAAGTCTGTATTTTTACATGTGTGGAATATATTGTAGAGTACTGAAATAGCATGCGGAATATATGTCTGCTTGATGCATAGCTGTTCAAAGTCCGTCAAGGGGCGCCTGAGGGACGAGAATGGCAGGGATCTCACATAACTCTCTAATCTTGCATATTGGAACCACGTTCCCTGAGAACTGTCTGTCATATTAGGAAAATCTACTAGTGGCTTGAGTCCAGTTTGGGAGATACAGTCCCTGATAGTCGGGTGAGATGTTTTAGCAAGGCCCAAGAATGAATTGCATCCCGGATCTATTGGAAATGATGGATTATTGAACAAGAAAGTTAGGGGGCCTGGATTAGTGGTAAGATGCAGCAAGCGGGCCTGTCCTTTGAAGGAATCGTGTAATTGCTGGGATAAAAACGAGCGAGTTTTGCGTCCACTTGAGTCCATAGACCAGATCCATACTAGAGGATCATAATGGAGTCCCTCCCGCTCTACATCCACCCATCCTCCCCCCCCCTCCCTAAAGAGATCCAGAAGGCACCTATCCACAGCAGCATAGTGATACAATAGAGGGTCTGGAAGGCCCATTCCACCCTGAGCAACTTTCCTACTAAGTGTCTTAAAAGAGATTCTCGGGCGGTTATGGGACCACAGAAAGCGGGTCCATCCCTGCTTCAGTCTGGAGAAAAAGGAGGCCGGTAAATGGATCGGTAAGGTTTGGAAGTAGTAGAGGAGGCGGGGAAGAATATCCATACGTAAAGCGTGTAATCTGCCCAGCCATGTCAGCGAGAGTTTGTTCCACTTGGACAAGTCCGACTCCAAAATTGACAACAAGGGCATGTAATTATGTACAAAAAGGAGCGATGGGTCCCCAGACAACCTAATTCCTAGATATCCCAAGGACCCCTCCTTCCATTTGAAAGGGTAGTCTTTAGCCAAAAGTGAAACCACTAAACCTGACAAGGTGATGTTGAGTAATTCGGACTTGGAGGGGTTTATCTTGAAGTTGCTCAATCTACCGAACTCCTCCATGTTGTCCATAACATGAGGGAGGGATATCAGAGGGTTTGTGATATAAAGTAGCAGGTCATCTGCAAATAAGGCGATCTTATGTTCCTTCTTTCCCACCACCAGGCCCTGTACCGATTTGTCGATCCTCAAGGCGCACGCCAGGGCCTCCATGCACAAAATATATAATAAAGGGGATAATGGGCAACCCTGGCGCGTACCGTTGCGGACCGAGAAAGAGTCCGACAACACGCCATTAATTCGTAGACATGCAGTTGGATGAGTATATAAAGCCGCTATGCGGTGAAGCATAATCTCACCTATCCCCACATGACGAAGAACGGCAAACATGAATCCCCAGTGCACCCTGTCAAACGCTTTTTCTGCGTCTACTGACAGGATGCACATGGGTGTCGATCGCCTACGGGCAGCATCAATTAGTGCCACCGATCTGATCGTATTCTCTCTAGCCTCCCTTCCAGGAACAAACCCCACCTGGTCTCCATGTACCAACCCGGGGAGGAGATGTTTGAGTCTGTTTGCCAACAACTTAGAATAGAGTTTTATGTCTAGGTTGATTAAAGAGATGGGTCTATAGTTACCACATGATGCCACATCCTTCCCGGGTTTATGCAGGACCACCACATGGGCCATAAGTGCTTGAGCCGGGAAGGATCCTCCTGAGGAAACATCATTGCACACTGACAAAAATATCGGTCCCAGAAGATCTATAAATTTTTTATAAAAGCCTGCGGAATATCCGTCAGGTCCTGGACTCTTACCAGGCTTCATGTCTCTAATCCCGGCCTCAATTTCCCCCAGAGTAAAGTCAGCGGACAACTGGTTCTCGTCCTGCAAAGACAGACCAGGCATGCCCGCCCTCCTAATATAGTCCAAGAAATCCTCCTCAGATGCTCGGGGGGCCTCTAAATTATATAGTGAAGAATAGAAATCTCGGAATCTATTTAAAATATCGCTGGTTTTATGGAGCATAGTGCCCTCTGGATCTCGAATGTGGGATATATACGTCCTAGGGGGCCTGGGGTGGAGAGCCCTAGCCAATAATTTCCCACTCTTGTTGCCCGACGTATAGAAGTGAGATTTAGTCCACTCCCTGTTCACCCTGTCCTTTTGATCAAGAATAGATAATAACTTATGTCTTAAAGTAGATAAAAGGGACAAGCCCTGCGGTGTTGGATTTTCTTTATGTCCCGACTCCAGCCCAGCAATCTGGGTAAGCAGGTCTTCTATGTCACATGACCGTTGTTTCTTGAGGCGCGCGCCATGTGCAATAAGCACCCCCCTCAGAACGCTCTTTAGAGCCTCCCATTTTACCGGCTAGGTGTCGGGTCCGAAGAGTGGTCCAATAAAAAATTCTTAATCGTAGACTCAATGTCCGAATGACATGTCTGATCAGACAACAGATTTTCGTTTAACCTCCAGGTAAAACCACCTCCCTTAAATGAGGATATAGTCAATTTAAGATATATTGGGGCGTGGTCTGACCACAAAATTGTGCCTATGTCGGTTGTCATCCCCCGGTCTAATAGAGAGTGTGATACGTAAAACCTGTCAATCCTACTATACGTTGAATGAACATGTGAGTAGAATGTGTAGTCTTTTACGTCAGGGTTAAGAATTCACCACGCATCCACTAGGCGTATCCCCTCCCACTGTCTGCTCAGGTAGCGGAGAGATGGTGCAGGTTGGGAAGACTTACCTGCCGACGTATCGATCACCGGATCTGCAGGATAATTGAAGTCTCCTCCCATGATGATCGGCCAGCGAATGTCTCCAGGCGTCTTCTTAAACGTGCAACAAATCTCAATTGTTTCCTGTTAGGAAAATATACGTTAGCTATGATGAAGGTAAGAGAGAAAACATTCACCTTTAGGAACACAAAGCGGCCCCCGGGATCCACCTCCTGATCTAAAATTTGTGGGGTGCAGGACCGATGAAACGTCACCGAGACCCCCCTCGCCTTAGAACTTGGGAATGTGCTGTGGAACCATACTGGGTAATCCCTGGTTTCACACCTGGGGACTCTGTCTGAGCGGAAATGGGTTTCCTGGAGCATTAGGATATGCATTCTGGCTTTATGAAACGAGTACCAAATCTGTCTCCTCCGTTCCGGTTTATTAAGACCATTTGCGTTGAATGAACAACAGTTAAGCGTAGTCATATTCATTGTGACGGACAAATGTGACTTGAGTCTTTTCTATCTGGGCACTCAGTATGGAAATAGGGATGGGAATGGGGATCTGTGGGGAAAAAGGGGTATTAGAGTAAAAGGTAGAAAAATAACATGTGTACATAGATATATAAACATTTACCAAAATGGGGCACCAATTGGTGCAGTTTTGCGTGCGGCTATGGGTGACAAACGCCATCCAGCACTGGGGATACGGTTGTCTTGCCCAAAGCATCTATTCCTCCGCAGCGCCACCTTGTGCTCCTAAATACCTTAATTAACTATTGTCCAGCATAGCATTGTTAGAGTCAGATAATATGAATACAAATTTGTATCATAGGAAAATCCAATATGTCTCAAATATAAATCCCAATGTAGGTCCCCCCCTCCCCTCCCCACACCAGGACCTCAATAGAGAGCAGTGAGCATATTATTAGATGAAGTGGGTGCAAGGTGAAAAAGGCAGGGGTAAATAAAGGACTTGACCTGATAGATATTGAAAAGAAAGTGTTAGTCAGATAATATAGAGCAAAGAGAGCAAGAGATCTGAAAAAGCCAAAGCAGCCAGGAGCAGGAGAGAGGTCAGAATAATATGTAGAGGAAAGGAGATAGGGGAGAAGTAGGGAATAACGCATCCGTCTAGAGCAGAGCAAGACATTATAGAATAGGAGCGAGGAGAAGCAATGCAGAAGGAGCAAAAAGATCCCTCCTTGTATAGCATTATAAAGATATAATTAGGGGGTGTAGTGCAAGTAGGAAAAGAACTAAGATGTGTGCACGTGGATTGATGAACTAAGGATATCAGAAAGGCAAGTAAAGAAGCCTCACATGTTAATCCACATCTCGGATAAAAGAGAGGGTCTGATATCAACTCTTGTTTTTAAAACAACTACTAACAACGGCAGGTGAAGGCCTTTTTAGGCCTGGAACCTCTTCGTTCTATCTCAGACCGGCAGAACGATAGGCAGGGTCCCCCTGCTCACTCTTCTCACTGTGCAGCAGGAGAACCTAGTGTGCAAAAACAGAGGATCAGATAGTCTGCAGGCTGCCTCTCCCTCCTCAGGTATGAGGGTTCCTGGGTGAGCGTTGGCGTCTCACCCTTTGCCATCTTGCCGGAGCCGATGGCAGGCCAGGTGGTGCAGGCCAGTCAGGCAGGGCCATTTCGGGAATGTCCAGAGTCTTGCAGAACGTGGAAAGATCTATCAGTTTTCTGAATGATGCCGAGCGGCCCCCATGTGATGCAGAAAGTTGAAAAGGGAACCCCCAGCGGTACCTTATCTCTCGTTCCCTCAGGACCTCTAGGAGCGGGCGAAGCCCCCGTCGCTGCTGGAGCGTGCGGCGGGACAGGTCTTGCAAGAATATTATAGGGGAGTCCAAATACAGGATCTGTTCTTTTTGTCTGGCCGCAGATAGAATAGCCTCTTTTATGGCATAAAAGTGCACCCTGCAAATCACATCTCTAGGTCTGGTATCCTGCGGATTTCTTGGTCCCAGAGCCCGATGCACTCGATCTAGTTCTATGTTAGGACCTTGGTCATTGTCCAGCACTTGTTTGAACAACCCCTGAACTGTGCCAGCAAGCTCCAGGGCAGAGATGGACTCAGGCAGACCCCTTATTCTTATATTATTGCGGCGGTTGCGGTTCTCCAGATCCTCCTGTGAATATGCCATTTCTTCCAGGAGGGCTGCATGTGAGGACAGCATGTCCCTATGTGCCTGCAGCTCGTCCAGCACCGTCTCCTGTGCCCTCTCCACCTCCTCCACTCTAGAGGTGACCTCCTGCCTTAGAGCCGCCATTTCTTCCCTATAGGTGTTTTCTATGCGACGGACAAAACGCTCCAGATCTCCTTTAGTAGGGAGATTCTTGAGGTATTCTCCCAGCTCACCTCCTGGTAGCACGTCCGGAGAGTCCGGGAAGTCGGAGTCCTCCTCCTGTGCGCCTCCAAGTGCAGCAAAGCGATTCGCGCCTCTCTTCCCCTTCTCCTCCCATCCCCCCGTCACCTGCTGTGAGCGGGAAGGCGCCATCTTGGAGATCGCGCGGTCCGGGACAGGAGTCGTTCCGGATCTCAGGTAACGATCCATGCTGCCCTGAGACCCTCCATCCTCCGCTCCGTGACCTCCTAAGAGCTTCCTCGTCTTGCCCATGCTTGTTGGGCGGCGGGATCTGCTGATATTCGCTGTTAATAGCGGTGGCACTGCGGAGCTCTTTCCCTGTGCGTCCTACTCCTCCATGCGCTAGGCTCCGCCGGGATAAAATGTTTTTGTGTTATCTTTTATATTGTCTAATGCAATTCCAAGAAAGCAAAAAATCTGCCTGGGTATGTAAACTTTTGAGCTTAATTGCATAATACCAGCAATCACCCCTTCCATGGTATGGTAGGCTAAGAGTGGTTTTCGTATCGGTAATTTGCACCTCTGTTGCCTCTGCCTTGGGCCTGTGCATCCTGCTAGAGCATTTAGTATCTTACTTTATGGCTGTTTTCAGTGAGTTTTTTTTAATTATGTTCTTTTCTGTGAATTGTTTTTGAATATAGTGTAGGGACTCGAAAACGTGGGGACCCTTGACATTGGGTTATGAGCTTATTTAGGGCTTAAATGATGACCAACAACTGATATTATTATTCATATTTTATATAATTTTTTGTTGCACTGCTTTTCATCTTTTATCTGATTGCAGGATGCAGCCATGCCTTTTGGGGTGTCTGTCCTGTGCAGTGCATTTATATACTGCTGGGCAGCCCACTTGATCTAATAGTATGGGCATGATAAATGTGTGTGACTTGTGCCCTATCCAAACCTTATCTGTATGCATATTTAATATAAGCAATCACCCCTTCCATGTTTTGGTAGGCTGAGAGAGGTTGTTGCATTAGTATTTTGCACCTGTATTGCCCCCACCTTTATCACTGGAGCCTGTTGCATGCTGCTAGTGCATTTAGTATCTGATCTTGCAGCTGTTTTTGCCGTGTTTTTTTTTAATAAGTCCTTTTCTGCAAATTATCCTAAATCACTTCTCCAAAAAAAATTAGGAAAAACTTCAATATACTGTGTTTTTCACTTTATGACATGCACCGGATTATAAAACACCCCCCCACATTTTTAGAGAACGAAAACAGGAAAAAAATATTTTTAATGTTAAATGGGGATCTGTTTTATAATACCAGTTTCAGTCTTACAATCTGTACATAAACTCACTAGGGGGGAAGCGGCAGTGGAGGTGCAGCGGGGTCACAGGAGGCAGAGGCGGTGAGGTTGTGGCACTGGAGTAGGTTGTGTCATGGTGGAGCAGTTCAGGTGAGGCAGCTGTGGTGGTACTGTATATATGAACACTTAACAGGGTATATGGCTCCATCCTGGTATGTATGATCCCCATAATAGTACGTCCCCTATCCTGGTATGTATAGTCCCTCATCTTTGTACAGTACATCTTGGTATACAGTACAGACCAAAGTTTGGACACACCTTCTCATTCAAAGAGTTTTCTTTATTTTCATGACTATGAACATTGTAGATTCACATTGAAGTCATCAAAACTATGAATTAACACATGTGGAATTATATACTTAACAAAAAATTGTGAAACAACTGAAATGTGTCTTATATTCTAGGTCCTTCAAAGTATCCACCTTTTGCTTTAATTACTGCTTTACACATGTGGCACCCCTGTGAGGGATTGCCACAGGACCCACTGGAGGGATGTACACCTTGGCACACACAGCACACAACACCCTTCACCCCACTGGTTGTCCTTAAGCCAGATTCCCTATAAAGATCCAGGCCTGAGGGGAGAAGTCAGTCAGTCTGCAGAGAGCAGCCAGTCAGTTAGTACTGAAGTTAGTTCCAGTCTGCACTCAGCAGTGAAGAGAGTAGTTAGTGAAGGAGCTGGTTGCTGGGACCAAGCCAGGCCCAGAACCAGGAAACCTGACCCAGCGGTGCTGAGCCCTAGAGAGAGGGACGGAGGCCAGTGGGAGAAGTTAGAAGTAAGAAGGAAGAAGGGAACAGATCTGAGAACCCTTTAGCCACCCGGACGCCGGAGTCAAAAGCTGCTATTCCTCTACAGTGTAGCAGTAAAAGCCCGGACAGACCAGGAGGATCTATTCCCCCTGAAGAAAAGAATAGAAGACTCCAAACCTGACCAAGCATAGGACCAGGGAATAGGAATCCCACAGAAAGGTCCTCATTGTCGGTTGTGGAACAGCAACCTGAGAGGGAGAAAGAGCGGCAAGTTCAACTACAGGCAGAGCTTACCCCAAACACCGCGCACATTAATAGAGGAGGCCTCACAACTCTCCAAGGTGAACGTCCCAAGCTGCACCGAAGCCTGGTTACCCTCCTGGACCGTACCTGTTACCAGATTTCAGTAAAAAGTACCGAAACGGAGACTATTGTGTGTGTATACCTGATTTCCTGCCGCCTACAGTTTTCACAGCAGAACCGCTACTACTACTCCCCTCATCCACCCCGCTGCCCTGAGGTAAAGCTCCATCTGTGGGGAGCTGTACTACCAAAGCTACAATTCCATCACCTCAGCGGCCGGTCGCAGCGCTGGTAACCCTATTACCAGGTACCACAAGTGGTGTCACGTTATCATTCCCCATCATCATCACCCCCATCCCTGCTACTGAGGGTCCAGAGCACGGAACCGGGAACCAACCAGCCGTGATCCCCCACTAAAGTAATCCCCTGTCCCGGTATTCGAGTACCCCCTACACTGTTGACCGGATCAGTTCTGGCATCACAAACAGGATCCCGTGCCCGGTAAAACCGGGTACTGATTGACTGTTTTGGGAACTGTAAAATCGGGCCACCATTACTGCGCCACAGAGCAGGAAAAGCATCGCCGCTGCGCAGCTAAAAGAGCGCGGAGATAAGCCATGCCCCTCCGCTCTGCCGGAAATCACTGAAGTGCAGCATCTAGCTCCAGAAATACCCAAGGTGCTCCACTCCCCCTGTAAAGCTGCTGACTGCCGAAAAAGTTAACCGCATCGTCTGGCAGCGATTAACTGGTGGGCACCATCATGAATGAAGCGGATGATGCCCAGGTGCCTGACAGAAGGGATGTCCAGAACACAGCACCGACCGGTTCTGCAGCCGGTGTGGGAGCCGCAGCCCCCGGAGCAGTGGCCCCGATAATGCTGTTAGCCTTTCCGTACATACCGGGCGCAAAATGGTTGTCAACTTATGAGGGTAAGCCCGGTACCATAGCAGCCTTCAAACAAAAGATAAGTGCAGTGCTGGACATGTATGTCACAACAGAAAAGCAGCAAGCCGCCGTTGTGCTGGGAAAATTAACAGGCGCAGCGGAGCTAGAGGTCGAATCTTGGAGCAATGCTGACAGAGACTCCTCAGAAAAAGTATTTGACAAGCTCAAAGCTGCTTTTGAAAAGTGCACACAGTCTGAACTAAGGATGATATTCTACCAATGCACACAGAGACCACAAGATACCATCAGAGATTTTGACTTTCGTTTACAAGGGGCACTCTGTTTCTTAAAGCAGGTAGACTCGGCATGTGTGCTAGAAGAAGATAAAATGCTTGCAGAACAGTTTATGAATGGATTGAGGTCAGACTACCACCGCCAGCAGGTACACATGTGGGTCTTAGATCATTCTGATGTGAACTTCAATGCTTTAAAAGACCGCACCATAACAGTGCTATGAGACCCATTGGCTGCAGTACCTGCAACCTAATCCTGGCAGGTTAACACCTCTCCCATAAAGTTTGAACCTACAACAAACCAGGCCACTTTGCAAGAGTATGTCCTTCAAACTCAAGCTTCCTGGGTCCGAGGGCCATCCCCCAGGAGTAGGATGACTAGGATCATATGACTGGTGTAATTGGTACGTGGGAGGCCGTCCGTACCTCAACATTACGCTAGATGGAATCCCTACATCGGCCCTATTGGACATAGGGTCACAAGTTACCACCATCCCACATATCCTTTACAAACAATTTTGATGTGATACTGATCTTAGACCCCCAGACTCGAACTTTGTCATTCTTGCAGCTAATGGACAACCACAGAATCAGGTGGGGTTCAGAGAAGTGACAATAAAGCTTGGGAGGGTGGAGTTAAAAGGCCAAGGGTTACGTGTGGTATAAGATAATCCTTATGAAAAATACCCCTACATGGTAATTGGTACCAATGTGATTGAAAACTGCCTTGGAAAAGTGTTGATTTTACTCCAACAGATTACTGGGTCTGCTGGTTATGGGCGGACGAGAGTCATCCAAAAAGAAATCCGAGCCCTCACCTGAGCCCTCATCCACAAGCAACAGGTAAATCTGTCTGGGGGAGAGATTGGCAGTATACGGGTAACAGACCCGTTTCCCATTGTGATACCACTGAAAAGTGAAATGATGATATGGTGCTATAGGTCTCAGAGGAAAGGAATATCAGGCAGTGGTAGAGCCAGTATATTCAGAGCATAGACCTACACTACTGACAGCCAGAGGGGTGGTGGATGTACGCAAGGGAAGAGTACCAATGTATTAAATTGTGGGGAAGAAGAAGCAAAACTACCCCGGTATGCTACTGTAGCAATGATGTATATGTGGCACCCCACTAAGAGTGCGTCACAAAAGGGTACTACACCCCTGATCGAAGGTGCCATATCCTTTGTTCCGGTAATGAGTAGAAGAATCCTGAAGCTGTAACACCACACACATACACCTAGTTATAGGGGACCAATCAGACACCCGTTGCTAGGGTAACTGGTCCCGGTGGGAGGAGAGCTAGGTTATATAGTGAGTGGGAGAGCAGCAAGGAGTTAGATCAGGACGTGAGAGCTGAGAAGCCAGAAGGGAGCTGCACTGAGCTGTGCAGCACAGAGAAGCAAAGTGAAAGCAACAGATGTAGCAGAGTTGGAGAAGCTACAGAGAAGCACTGAGAAAGTTAACAGGGAGGGAACCTCAACATGGTGACCCAGAAGAGAAAGGGGCCAAGAGTAGAAAGGGTAATCCAAAACCCTTGCCCAGTCCAAACCCGGAATACCGGCTCTGAAGGAGGTCCAGCAGGTTACAACCCTGAACCACCAAACCCGGAGTGGTCGCAAGCTTTACAGAAGCACAACCCACCAGAAAACAGGGCCCGCAGAAAGAATTGATGTGCAGCGTAATCCCAACCGACGCTCTTCAGTGCTCTTATGCGGGTATAGCAGAGCAGCGAAGTGAAGGGACAGACAGTGATAGAGAAGGACACCAGAGGAGCTTCAGAGGGACGCTGCTCATTGCCAGAACCAACCGGTCCACTACCTTAGCCGACACCATCACATACCTTGTAAAGTTGCTGTTTACCGGAGTAAAGAACCCGTGCAAAGTGAGCAGCGTGTCAGTGATTCTTTCCGTGAACTGTGACTAATCTGCCTTGCTCCACAGTGACTGCGCTGTCGTACTACACCATTTATTCCTACTCCCAACACCCCGGGGATCCCGCTTCTCCTGTAGGGAGCCACTCCATCTTGCTGCTGCCCATCACCCCGGAGGTTCCCGCAGCGCCGGTGCTATCACCGGAACATACAGGTGGCGTCACAAACTTTATTTTATTTCTTTATTATTTTTCTTTTCCCCTTTTTACATTGACCACTGGGCCCACAGCCTCAGGCACCGCTAACCGTGACCTACAGACTACGCCTGAGATCTGAGTCCCCTGGCCTGGGTGAGTCATATGCTTTCTGTAACAATAACATACAGACAGTAGAGGCCTTTTCCCCGTTAAACCAGGTGGAGGATAACAACTCCAAGGGACAGCTGGAGAAGTGGTGTCAGCAGTTGCACGTAGAACTGATGCCACCCCTCCCCACCAGAAGCATGGAGTCTACCGGGTTGTACAAGAGTTTCAAACAAATATTCAGTAAGCATCCAACAATTTGGGGGGTTAAAGGTGTACACCATCACATAACCACAGGAAATGATTCCCCAATTAAATTGAGACACAGACCTGTTCCACCAAACCACTACCAGTGTACTAAAGAGATGCTGCAGGACATGAAGGAAGCCGGGGTTTTAAGAGATAGCTGTAGTCCCTGGGAAGCCCCCTCAGTCCTAGTCAGAAAGGTGGTTGGCACTATGAGGATGTGTGTGACTTACAGGGAAATCAATAAGATCACTCACAAAGATGCTTACCCGTTACCCCGTATAGAGGAGTCTCTTGCTGCATTAAAGACTGCCAATTATTTCTCTACATTAGATTTCACTAGTGGGTATTAGCAGGTCTCCATTGCAGAAGAAGACCAGGAGAAAACAGCATTCACAACACCAATGGGCCTATGCGAATTCAACAGCATGCCATTCGGGTTATGCACTGCACCGGGAACATTTCAAAGACTCATGGAATGTTGCCTGGGACACCGGAACTTCGAGACGGTGCTCTTATACCTGGACGACGTCATCGTGTATTCCAAAACCTATGAAGAACATCTGGAACACCTAGCGGAGGTATGTACAGCTCTAGCAAAGTACGGAATGAAGCTCAAACCATCTAAATGTCACCTGCTGAAACCAAAAGTCCAATACATCGGGCATGTGGTCAGCGCAGATGAAGTAGCACCAGACCCAGAAAAAGTGACAGCTATCCAGGACTATACAAAGAAAAAAGGGATACAAAGAGGTGCAAATGGGTCTTATCGTTTTATGGATAAGGTAGTACCATCATAGGTGTATGTGTTCACCTGATCCAGTTGTGTTTCCCCACAAGGTCTGTACCGAAACGCGTTGGATGGAAATACTGATGGAATAAAGAAGCAGCTTGCATACTCTTGGCTTCCCTGGCATTTATTCAGGTATGGTGGGTTGGCAGCGCGGATCACTAAAGCACAATCTCTCTGTGGTCTTTTTCTTGGAGCTATCCAGGACTGGCAGAGGCCAACCACCGTCAGCGAGGTACGTCACTTCTTAAGTTTGCCTGGGTACTACAGAAGATTCATTAAGGGCTACACAAAGAGTCCCTACAAGATCTTCTGGTAGGCCAAACTAAGAAGAGAAGGGCTTCAGAGCCATCATTGGAATGAGGAAAGGAACAAGAAGACTCCTTCCAACAGATGAATCAGGCTCTGATCAGTGAGGAAACCCTGGCTTATCTCGATTATAACCTATAATTCGTCCTCTACAAGGACGCAAGCAATGTAGGGCTGGGAGCAGTACTATCCCAGATACAAGATGGCAAGGAAAGAGTAATTGCCTACGCCAGTAGAAAACTTCGACACACTGAGAGCAACCTGGAAAACTACAGTTCCTTTAAGTTGGAGTTCCTGGCCTTGATATGGGCTATAACAGAGCGGTTCAAACATTACCTGACAGCTTCAAAATTTACCATCTTCACGGACAATAACCCATTAACACACTTGGATACCGCGAAGCTTGGTGCATTGGAGCAATACTGGATGGCCCGACTATCGAACTACGACTTTACCATCAAGTACCGGCCGGGCCGTAAAAATGCAAATGCTGATGCCCTCTCCAGAAACCCTCAAGTACATTTGCAAGGACTTGAAGAAGAGGTAGATGACTTGGAGGAAGTATAACTCCCAGCTTTCCATAAAAGTAGAAAATGGAAGATGACAGAAGCCCATATCTACCAGAACTGTCAGAGTGTTTCACTAAACCTGTTGCCTCACTATGGAGGGAAAGAGACAAAAGACAGTGATCCGGCAGTGAGCCTAGTAAAGAGGCTGGTAACCCAACCGGATTCCCAACTCGAAATGAATGCTCCACCAAAGGCCCAATACCTGTGGAAAGAACGAAGCAGGTTATTCATGTATCAAGGTCAATTGTGCAGACGGTATATCAACCCCAGAACACATGACATGGTAAAGCAAATTGTGGTTCCAAAGAGAAACATCCAAATGGTGTTGGAAGCGTACCATAATGGAGCAGGACACTTTGGATGGAGAAAACTGGAAATATTATTACATGAAAGATTCTATTGGACCATGCTCATTAAGAAGAAAAGACCGTAACAGCCAGAAAGCACCACTACAGTCTATCATCACTAAACAGCCATTAGAACTGGTAGCCTTAGATCACGTCAAATTCACACCCAGCAGATCGGGCTATACCTATGCTCTTACCATGGTGGATCACTACTCCAGATTCCTTGTGGTGGCTCCGGTAAAAGACTTAACAGCTCAGAGAGCAGCAAGAACCTTTCAAGCCTATTTCTGCAGACCACACGGGTATCCAGAACAGGTGTTTACAGACTAAGGTCCTGCCTTTGAAGCTGAAGTATTTCAAGACTTCTGTAACCTATACGGATGCAAGAAAATTTGTACCACGCCTTACCATCCCCAAACCAACGGAATGTGCGAAAATATGAATCACGTGGTAATATAATTGTTGAAAACTCTGCCCTTAGAAGAGCGAAACAGATGGCCAGAGAAGTTACCAGACCTTGTTGACATCTACAACAACATCCCAGTAAGCTCAACAAATTGTACTCCTGCATACCTCATGAGAGCAAGACCAGGAAAATTGCCAGTAGACTTTGAAATGGGCATTGTAGTTCCTAAAGATAACACCTCAGATGCAGATTGGGATACCAGAAGAACAGAGTAGTACAAGAAAATACAGGAATATGTTGAGAGAAGTCTGGAAAAATCCAGAGAGAAGCAAGAAACAAACTTTTAACAAAATTGCACAAGGAACACCCTTAACACCAGGTGAATTGGTTTTGAAAAGGAAAAGGAGACTACACTAATTAGATGATCAATGGGAATCAAAACCATACGCTGTATTACCATCCAACTTTGATAACCAGAAGACCTGTCTGATCAGCAAAGACAATGGAGAAACAACAGCAACAGTGTCCAGAGATCATTTAAAGAAGTGCTTTCAACTACCACAACCAAAGGAATATGTACCTTATCCAGAACCCAAAAAAGAGAAGCAAAAAACAGACCAGACACTCATAGGAAAAGTACCCGCAGACTGGCCCCAAATAGAAGGTGCATACCAATGTTGACATTCCCACAACCAGTAGAACAACCAAGAGCAGAAGAACCACCCGTTATAGCAGAGCCAGTGAACCCTGCAATCGGTGCACCTGTCATTCCCACTGTGTGAATAAGAAGACACTCAGGCATACCTGTGTTACGCAGATCAAAACATGGGTCTGTAGACAGTGTTCGGACTACACGAGGCTTGCACACTAGTGGAATACCAGTTTTACGTAGATCAACATGTAGTAACTTGGGTCAAACACCCCTAAGGTACAGACAATAGAGTAAAAAACATAGAAAAATGTAAATAAATCTTTAAAATGTAAATATGTAACCAATGTCAGTGTACAGAAGGGTGAAGAGTAGGCCAAAACAACCCACACCAGGTACACAACATCAGAAAGAGGGGTGAGTGGAGTTGGCATAAGGAGTTGTCTAGGGAGAGCAAAATCTTGGCCAATAGGTGACCCCAGGGCCAGGAGGCCTACAGCGCTTATAACCCGTTAGAGGTGCCTGCAGTATCTAGGACTCCTATGCCGAGGCACCCGGAGTGTTTGTTTGTTTTGTTACTTTGAACTTTTAAGCCTGCAGAGACTTTACCTGTTGGACTTTTGAACTTTTTCCAATTTTTAAAAATGGACCATAGCCACAGGACTGGTGGTGGGAAAAATACTTTAAACAGCCTGCAGCGGATGGACTAGCGTTGTATGGACTGGTTACCTGTTTTTCCTATTTTTCCCTGTTTTTTTTTTGTAAATTTTATTTTGAGACTCTGTTCAACTTTCAAATGTAAATAGTTAAGTTACATTATGTTGTTGAAAAATGTTTCAGTCCCGGAGGACTGAAGTTAACTAAGGGGGAATGTGGCACCCCTGCAAGGGATTGCCACAAGACCCACCGGTGCAGGGAGGGATGTACACCTTGGCACACACAACACCTTCCGCCCCAGACCTGGAGGGGGAGCCCCACTGGCTGTCCTTAAGACAGATCCCCTATAAAGATCCAGGCCTGAGGGGAGGAGTCAGTCAGTCAGTTAGTACTGAAGTTAGTTCCAGTCTGCACTCAGCAGTGAAGAGAGCAGTTAGTGAAGGAGCTGGTTGCTGGGACCAAGCCTGGCCCAGAACCAGGAAACCTGACCCAGCTGTGCTGAGCCCTAGGGAGAGGGACGGAGGCCAGTGGGAGAAGTGAGAAGTAGTAAGAAGAAGGGAACAGATCTGAGAACCTTTTAATCACCCGGACGCAGGAGTCCGAAGCTTCTATTCATCTACAGTGTAGCAGTAAATGTCTGGACAGACCAGTAGGATCTATTCCCCCTGAAGAAAAGAATAGAAGACTCCAAACCTGACCAGGCATAGTACCAAGGTCCTTAGCAGAGAATAGGAATCCCACAGAAAGGTCCTCATTGTCAGTTGTGGAACAGCACCCTGAGAGGGAGAAAGAGCGGCAGGTTTAGCTACCCCAAACACCGCACACACTAATAGAGGAAGCCTCACAACTCTCCAAGGTGAACGTCTCAAGCTGCACCGAAACCTGGTTACCCTCCTGGACTGTGCCTGTTACCGGACATCAGTAAAAAGTTACCGAAATGGAGACTATTGGGTGTGTGTGCCTGATTCTCCGCCGCTGCCTGCAGTTTTCACAGCAGAACCACTACTACTACTCCCCTCATCCATCCCGCTGCCTTGAGGGGATCTGTACTACCAAAGCTGCATTTCCATCACCTTAGCGGCCGGCCACAGTGCTGGTAACCCCATTACCAGGTACCACAGGTGGCATCACGTTATCATTCCCATTATCATCATCCCCATCCCTGCCACTGAGGGTCCAGGGCACGGAACCGGGAACCGACCAGCCGTGATCCCCCACGGAAGTAACCCCCTACTGAATAGACTGTTAGAATTTGTATTATGGCAAGAAAAAAGCAGCTGAGTAAAGAAAAACGAGTGGCCATCTTTACTTTTAAGAAATGAAGGGCAGTCAGTCTGAACAATTGGGAAAACTTTGAAAGTGTCCCCAAGTGCAGTTGCAAAAGCCATCAAGCGCTACAAAGAAACTAGATCACATGAGGACCGCCCCAAGAAAGGAAGACCAAGAGTCATCTCTGCTGCAGAGGATAAGTTCATTCGAGTCACCAGCCTCAGAAATCTCAGGTGAACATCAGCTCTGATTAGAGACCAGGTCAATGCCACACAGAGTTCAAGCAGCAGACACATCTTTACAACAACTGTTAAGAGGAAACTTTGTGAAGCAGGCCTCCATGGTAAAATAGCTGCTAGGAAACCACTGCTAAGGACAGGCAACAAGCAGAAGATACTTGTTTAGGCTAAAGAACAGAAGGAATGGACATTAGACCAGTGGAAATCTGTGCTTTGGTCTCATGATTCCAAATTTGAGATCTTTAGTTCCAACCACCGGGTGTTTGTGCGACGCAGAAAAGGTGAATGGATGGACTCTACATGCCTGGTTCCCACCGTGAAGCATGGAGGAGGAGGTTTGATGGTGTGGGAGTGCTTTGCTGGTGACACTGTTGGGGATTTATTCAAAATTGAAGGCATACTGAACCAGTAAGGCTACCACAGCATCTTGCAGCGGCATGCTATTCCATCCGGTTTGCGTTTAGTTGGACTATTATTTATTTTTCAACAGGACAATGACCCCAAACACACCTCTAGTCTGTGTAAGGGCTATTTGATCAAGAGGGAGAGTGGTGGGGTGCTACGCCAGATGACCTGACCTCCACAGTCACCAGACCACAACCCAATCGAGATGGTTAGGGTTGAGCTGGACCGCAGAATGAAGGCAAAAGGGCCATCAAGTGCTAAGCATCTCTGGGAACTCCTTCAAGACTGTTGGAAGACCATTTCCAGTGACTACCTCTTGAAGCTCATCAAGAGAATGCCAAGAGTGTGCAAAGCAGTAATCAAAGCAAAAGGTGGCTACTTTGAGGAACCTAGAATACAAGACATATTTTCAGTTGTTTTACACTTTTTTGTTAAGTATATAATTCCACATGTGTTAATTCATAGTTTTGATGCCTTCAGTGTGAATCTACAATTTTCATAGTAATGAAAATAAAGAAAACTCTTTGAATGAGAAGGTGTGTCCAAACTTTTGGTCTGTACTGTATATGATCCCCCATCCTGATATATATGATCCCCCATCAAAGAAATATATCATCCCCCTATGCTGGTGCATATGATTTCCCCCCATACTGGTACATATGATGCCCCCTATGCTGGTACACATGAGTTCCTTGCTGCTGGTACATATGATTTCCCTGCTGTTTGTACATATGATCCTTCATGCTGGTACATATGATTCCCCCCTATGCTGGTACATATGATTCCCCTCATGCAGGTACATATAATTCCCCCCATCCTGGTGCATACAGTATGTTACCCCCATGCTGGTAGATATGAAGGAACACCCCCATCCTGGTAGTATATGACCCCCCCATCCTGGTAATCTATGACCCCCTCATGCTAGTACATATGAATGTTTCCCTTCACTCTGTTAGTATATGACACCTCCCCAATACTGGTAATCTATGATCCCCCATGCTGTTACATATGAATGATCCCTCTAATCCTGGTAGTATATGACACCTCCCCCCATACTGGTAATCTATGATTCCTCCATGGTGGTACATATGAATGATCCCCCATCCTGGTAGTATATGACCCCCCCCCCCCCATACTGGTAATATGTGATCCCCTCATGCTGGTACATATGAATGGTCCCCCATCCTGGTAGTATATGACCCCCCACCCCCATCCTGGTACTTGGGGCCCCCATCACTTAAAAAATAACCTATCATACTCACCATCTCCATTGCTCCTTCCTGAGTCCTGAGCGATGTCGTCCTGTCTCATGCCGAATGCTTTGATCAGTGTATAGAGCGGGCACCAGACAGTGATGTCATCACTGTGCGTCCGCTCTACACACTGATCACAGCATTCAGCATGATACAGGAGGACATCACTGATGGTGCTGCGGAAGTCAGAAGGAAGAGAAAGAGAGGATGAGTATGATGCTCATCCTGGAGCATATTCACTGTTTCCCATGCTAATGATGGTTGGGGAGCAGTGAATATGCAGACACACTATCACCCATTGTCCGGGGGTTATGAACCCCCCCCCCCCTTCCCGGTACCCTTGGGGGCCCCCATTTACTTAAAAAATAACCTATATATCCCATCTCCATTGGGTCCTTCCGAGTCCTGAGCGATTTTCGTCCTGTCTCATGCCCAATGCTTTGATCAGTGTATAGAGCGGGCCCAGACAGTGATGTCATCACTGTGC
>JARQOC010000002.1:359626824-359652598 GCA_033576535.1 Allobates femoralis
CACAAACACACACACCACAAAGAGACACATACAACACAGAGACACACAGCACACAGACACCCCCCACAAGGACACACACACATGCACACCCAATAGGGACACATGCACTCACCCCACAGGGACACACACACCACAGGGACATACACACACACACATACTCCACAAGGACATGGAGACACACACACACACCCCCCACAGAAACACACAGACCCCATAGGAATGGACACACACCACAGGGACACCCCTCCCCCCACAAGGACACACACAACAGGGACACCCCTCCCCTTCAAAAGGACTCCCCACAGGGACACACGCACACCACTGGGACACACACACCCCAGAGACACACACACCCCAGGGACACACACACCACACAGACAGACACAGATGTGCACAAATCACCTCACACAACTCACCTCATACGTCTGGCATCTAAATAAACATCTGATTAAAAACAGCAAATGTGTAACACATGTGCCATATAGGGAATTAAAAAGAAAAAATAGTGTTGCGCCACCTGTGGACCTCTCCTGTCTTTAAAGCGGTCGTATTATAAGCAAACTAACCTTTAAAGGTTGTGCCCGATCCGCACAACCAGATTGTGAGCGTAGTTTTGTGGCTCAGGCTGCCAGCCTTGGATCTGTAGTGCTCCTGTGTCCTTAATCACCTCTGCTCCTGGCCTCGTGCTGTCCACACTCTCTCTCCAGGGTTAGGTCAGGAAACACCAGGTTGATCCATTAACCCTATCCCTCCTGCAGCTCTGTCACCGCTTTCCACAATGGAATTAGATTAATAGAATTCAAATAGAATATGCGGTTCTAAGGTAGAGCGCAGGTATGAGGCGGGATACTTTAATCTTTATCTCCGTAACTTTATTCATAAAACGCTCCAGACCACAACATGTTTCGACGTACACACGTCTTCCTCAAGCGGATCCACTTGAGGAAGACGTCTGTACGTCGAAACATGTTGTGGTCTGGAGCTTTTTATGAATAAAGTTACGGAGATAAAGATTAAAGTATCCCGTCTCATACCTGCGCTCTACCTTAGAACCGCATATTCTATTTGAATTATATAGGGAATTAAGGCAGATGTCAGTCACATGAGCTGTCTTTTATGTGTAAGTGTGAGGTAATATATACTGCCCGGCCGGGGGGAGGGTTTACTGTTGGCTGGAGATTTATTAGGCTGCCTATAGCAACCAATCACAGCTCAGCTTCTACTTTCTGTCACATCGCCATTGGGCTCGGTGACCGGTGTTCCTGCCTCGGCCGCTGGGAGGAGCCGGATTCCTTCGGCTGGTGGCACCGGTGACAGGAGGACTTTGTCCTCATATGGAACTGCTCCCGCGACGTCTGCCTCTGTCGCTGAGCGCCGCTGTGTTTCCCCTCTGGGTGGTGTTGGTCGCAGAGGAGCGGGCCCTGCAGAGGTGTCCGTTAGGCGCAGCCTGCGTTCTTCTGTCAGAGGTGGCGTGGGTGGAGCCAGTCGTGCATCTCCCTCTGGCCTGGATTTAGGGGCGGTCCGGATGAGGTCATCGGGCTGTGAGCTCCAGCCTATGGGAGGTAACCGCGCCCTTCAAATACATTGGAGCCTGTCTTGCAGGCCGCCAGATATAGTTTTGGTTCCCCAGTGATATAGTGTATGTTTAGTTTTGTCTCTGACCTTGGCCTGGATTTCTGACTCTGCTTCTTCCTGTCGATTTTGTACCTCAGCTACCCTCTTGGTTTTGCCCTTGACCCTTGCCTGGATTCTCGACTCTGCTACTGCCTGATGATTTTGTACCTTCGCTGCCCTCTCGGTTTTGACTCGGACTTCTGACTTTGTTTTTCGGGTCTTGATTTTTTCCCCTGGCGACCTTCCCTGCTCTGTTGCTCATAATAGGCAGCTACCCCCTGGGCTCCGCTATAATTCCAGATCCCTGTATAGGGGTTAAGGGTCTCGGGGTTTCTCGGGGTGCTGCCTTACCAGCAGCTCAGCTTCACAGCGGATGGTTGTCACACTTTCCTACAGGTCATTAATTTGACATATTCAATTTCTATTTTGTTATAGCTAACAGCAGTTATTTATTAACCCGGGCGTAGCCGGGTAGTACAGCTAGTATATATATATATATATATATATATATATATATATATATATATATATATAGAAAATAGAATCAGCACAACCTCATCCTCATTAGAGGGTGCAATATTTCCTGAACCAACGGTGTTTCATCTGTCATAACCATGAATTCCAAAAAATCAGGCAGCACTCCTTCACTTTCTCAAAGTGGACTACTCTTTATTCCAGCCTTGTTTGCAACGTTTTGGAGGTTTCCCTCCTTCCTCAAGCATGGACTTCTCTTTATTCCAGCCTTGTGTGCAATGTTTCGGAGGTCTCAATGAATTAGAACATTATCAAAAGCAAAAAGTTCATTTATTTCAGTAATTCAATACATTAAGTGAAACACATATTATATAGAGTATGTACAGGCTGATCTATTTCAAGTGTTTATTTCTATAAATGTTGATTATTATGGCTTACAGCCAATGAAAACCCAATGGTCATTATCTCAGAAAATCAAGGTAGGGAGGATGAAGGGTCTGAGAGATAAAGTATTACCTAAATAGGCATCAGAGGCTTCACCTTGTGTGTTTGTGAGAGTCACATCCACTATAAAAGCATATCACGGCTGCTGCAGCCCCCAGCGTGGTGCATATAGTGTAGGGAGTATGAAGGGTTAAAAACCATGCTGCTGTATTCCACTAGGCATCAAAGGTTTAAAATAATATTTATTTATTAGTCAACGCATTTCAGGGCTGTCAGGCCTGTCCCACAGGACAAATCAATATTATATTGCCATGTTTCAGGGCATTTCAGGAAGCCCTGAAATGCGTTGACTAATAAGTCAATATTATAATCACCCTTTATGTCTTGTGGAATATGATGGTAGCATCGTTTTTATCCTTTCATTTTCCCTACTTTAATTTTCTGAGATTTGGCCTTTGGCTTTTCATCAAGCATAAGCCATAATCATCAACGTTTACAGGAATAAACACTTGAAATAGATCACTCTGTAATGACTCTATATAATATGTGTTTCACTTTTTGTATTGAATTACTGAAAAAAATTAACTTTTTCATGATATTCTAACTAAATATTAGAAATATCAAGTATATATATTTATAAAGAATTCTCCAGCTTTTTCTAGCTTGTGAAAAACAGGCAGCACTCAAACAAATAAAGTGAAAAATAATGTTGATTTATTGACCCATAAGGCAACGTTTCAGTGGATCAACTGCCTTCTTCAAGCCACACTATAGAGCCACACAGCCACAACATGGGACAGCAGGCTAAATTCCCTTGACAGAATTTTTCTGGGTGCTCCTTGACACCCTTTTGAATTTATTGATACAGGCTGTACCATAAATGCCAAGCACCCTCACAGGGAAACATTTGTATATAACAGGAATTTATCCCAAGAGCCTGACAGCAATCTACGTCCCACTAGCTGGGGTATATTTGACATAACAAAGACATTTCATAATAAGCTGACCATTACCCACAACAATTAGGACAAAGGGTATCCATCTGGAACCCACCAGCTGGATTCTGCCTTTATCCAAATACCACATGTATCATATATAAAGAGGTTGCCTGTTTATCATAGATTCTATATGAATCCTAATATCTGGACCTTGTCAGCTCTTTTATACATCTTGACCAGCAAAATAAGACCTGCCTATGTAACGTCCAACTATACCGTCTACATCTATCCCAGGATTGCCAACCTTAGGAGGTCGCGCTCATCTGCGGATAAACTCTGAGAGTGCAATCTGATACAACATCAGATTGCACCCACCGCGATGTTAAACAATAGTGAAATGCACAGCTCTGAGTTTTTCCTCAGCGAGAAATGGGCTGAGGAAAAAATTGCAGTGTGCTACATATGGCTGCAGATCATGTCGAGATTCTACCAATGCAAGCATGTCGGTATGATGAAAAGATCGCACACCATACACACAGCACTCGTACAGCGAATTTACTATGGTCGCGGCTTCTAAACACTGAATGACTGAGCCAAGAGCTGCAACAGAATAAGCGGTGACACGCTGAGGTAACCCAAGGACACCAATGCCATAGCAACTGTTAGCTAGCAGTTACTATGACACCTGTGTTCTCAAGTGACCTCAGTAACTCCCGCTTACCTGGCTTCAGTGTTTGGAGACCTCAAGGATAGCGGCCAGGTAATAAGGGAGTCATTGAAGACATCCAAGGACACCGATGCCATAGTAACAGCTAGCCAGCACCCACTATGGCGACGGTGTCCATGGGTGACCTCAGTGTGTCACTTCTTACCCTGCCGCAGCTTTTGGCTAAGTCATTCAATGTTAAGAGGCAATTGGAAAAGAAGGCTTTGTTCATCACCATGGCCTCTGATGAAGAAGAGCTGAGTGTCTGTTGTGGCCAGCAGGAAGAAGATTTTGCAGAGGATGGGTATGAGGGGTTAATAAAGATGGATTCCAGAAATGTCTTTGTGTTTTTAATTCAAATAAAATGTATTTTTCTATTTTTGTAGTGTCTTCTTTACTATTTATTTGAGATTCTTAATGGCTGAGTGTAATATTATCCCAACATTAGGAATCATGGGCTTAATGCTAGCTGGCAATACAAATCTGACATTACCCCTTATTACCCAGACTGCCACTGCCACCAGGGCTGCTGGAAGAGCTGGGCAAAGCACCTGAAAATGGCTTACGATGAATGCACCATTTTCAGGAGAGGCTGTAGGCTGCTGTTCTTTAACATGGAGGCTCTAAAAGGTGGGCCCTCAGCCAGCAGAAAATACCAGCCGCAGCTGCCTAGTTTTACCTTAAAAAAGAGCCCTATACATTTTTTTGCCAGCCAAGGCATAATTAGACAGCTGCGGGTGGCAGCTCGCAGCTATCTGCTTTATGTATGCTAGACTGAAAAATACAGTGATGCCATATGTTTTTTTTTTATTATTTATTTAACACATTATGACAGCAGGTTGATTGACATACAATTATGTGTATGGAAACCAATTACAATCACTGTGCACATTGTGGAAATATAATGAGGGATAGGGTATGGGAAGGTGCTGATTAGGATCACTTGGTGCTGGTTGCCGCTTGGAGAGGGATGTCTGCAATCCACCATGGTTCAATAGGAAAGGAGGCTCCAGCAGGCAAAAAAATCTTCATGATTTGATTTTTATTTGTGCAATGTGCAGAGCATAAAATTTACATAGTTGTAAAGGGAACGCTGAACGCGTTTCGGATTGAAATCCTTTATCAACAGCAAAGTGAGATAATCTCCCTCCCCCTTATATATGTTTAAAAACTAAGCCAGCAATTGCACTCAGCTGAAACAATAATTTGCATATTAGGGCTGAAGATACACCCCCACTGAATATATTACTTCTAGGATTTGACAGTCAACTTGTATTATAGATTTTATAAAATGAAAAACACATATACAGTAAGCAGACAACAGTAACAATAATAGTAATATAAAAGTTAGTTACTTGTTATTGCACTACGTGTATGTTGATATAATCAATATGTATGATATAAATATTCCATACATAGTAAGCATACAACAAAGACAATAATCAAAGAAAAAATGATTACTTGTTATTGCACCACATGTATAATGATGTAATCAATATACATGATATAGATATTCCATGTTTACCTCTTATATTCAATAAAAGTAAAACAAATCTGAACAGAGATTCAGTCCTTCTGGCTGTCTGCTATGGAGCTTTATTATCCAATGGACTTCTTTTTCACGGACCTGCCTTTCTCTGTCTCCATACCTTTCTATGTTACACACTTTCTCAATACTTTTTACTGTAAGGGAATTAGTATTGCTTCCATGTACTTCTAGAAAATGCCGTGACAGGCTCGACATCTGTCTACGGCTTGTGAGGTTATTCGGATTTGCCACTGTTAAATGTTCCCCCAGGCGCTTTTTAAGCATCCTAGTGGTGCACCCCACATAATCATTTGCACAAGTTGTGCATGTTGTGAGGTACACCACATCGGTGGTGTTACAGTAAATAGAAGAATTGATTTGAAAGCGTCAGCCAGTGACGCTTAATGGGCAGCCTTGAAAGCAAGTAGTGGGACACTGGTAAGCGTGATTTAGCTATCCTAGCATCTATCTATCCTATATATTTTTATCTATCTATTTATCTATCAGATTTTCTATCTATCTGTCTTTCTATTCTTATTTTCCTGCAGGCAAGATTATGTTAAAATAGCATGTCACATGCAGGTCATGACATGCACTTGACATACAAATGCTAGGTGTGGGGAAACTGCACACTGGCATGTCATCGGCATATCATCCGCAGATCCGCATGTCATACGAGTCTCAAAACACATGACACCTGCATGACTCTCTGCTACTTTTCTTGCTGAGATCAGTGGAGAGAAAAGATACGCAGATGTGAGTGTACCCTTACAGTGATGCTGTGACCTAGACCACAGACTGTGGTCAAAACGTCAGCTTCCTGTTATCGCCACGTATACACTCAAAACACATGAAATAAAAACTTTTTTCACTTGATCCAGCAAACTTAATATAGAGTACAGTGATTATAGACGTTTTGTGGTTATAGGATCAATTAGATCCCTTCATTCAGCAAAGAAATGTGTTAGAGTGGCACTAGAAGGCGATCCACCAGTCACATGCTATACACCAATAATGAAAAGAAGGAAAGAACCAGAAAGCATGTATGGATGACCGGGATCAGAGAAACAGACCAATAATTCAAAAAATTTGTAAATCTTTATTAACAATAATACAGAGAAATATGAGCAAAAAACACAAACAGAATAAAAACACTTAAAATGTGTGATGGACAACCACCAACACAGCAATGACTATGGCCCCAGATGTCATCAGAATAGTTGTATCATGAGACCCAAACATGGGTTTAAATATTTGATTAGGACCCACTGGTGACTAGACTTACAGGAATCTAGAGGGTTGAGAATGCGCACATAGGGTCTTATCCTTTATAGGCAGGTAAATGTGAAAAAAATCAGATTTGCTCACCTGGTCAGGTTGTGTAGCACACAACCAGCGTAATCGCTCAACCAATGCAGCTGCTGCAGGGACTGTACTTCCACGAGGTGCGGTGCTGTGATCAGGTATTTTGGACGAAGTACCTTGATGTCCGCGCTGCTGCCAGAGAGGAAAATACACCAACGACTGGGACGTCTGAGTACTGGTAGTAGAGGTTTATTTCCAACGCGTTTCGGAGCCACGTACCGAGCTCCTTCCTCAGGGATGTTCCCTGAGGAAGGAGCTCGGTACGTGGCTCCGAAACGCGTTGGATATAAACCTCTACTACCAGTACTCAGACGTCCCAGTGTCGTTGGTGTATTAGACTTACAGGAAGGCAAGCCTGCTGACATGAAGGAATGAAAAAAAACAAGAGATTCCAGGACAATATGGGTGGCATTGATCAAAGAACAAGAAAATCATGAATAGCAATCATCAAACCCAGCTGAAAGATAATGCAGCTCAGCTAATATTGAATCAGAATATATTGCACCAATGTACAAAACAGTGAGATGCGACTCATAGACTCCTGTGATAAAGTATAGTACAGGGACCTAATGTCCCTTATGGAGTAACAAGAATGAAAAAAGTCACAAATACAATAATGTCAGTCCAGCCTAAGAGCTAATTAAGGACAAAAGCTCTGAGGTCAGTAACACAGGTCTAGGAGAGCACACCATAAACTGGAATGGTCAGTTCAGTTAATGCTGAGGCATCAAAAATCATTCACCTGTGAGCAGGGTAAGAAAACATGAAGGATAAACAAAAAAAGTCAGGACAATGCAATACCAATGCCTGGAAAAAAGTCAAAGATAAGTTATAGTCACCATAGCAGGTCAGGAGTCCGGGGCACATAGCAGCAGGGACCGACGCGTATCGCCGCTCTAAAACAACGGCTTCATCCTCGGGAAGCTGTGGGAGGAAGTGTTAGTTCTGCCCATATATATAGTGCTATCTGTAATCATGATAAGAGTCACCTGTGTCTGCATGTGTGCAGTCTCTGGCCTTCAGGCCGGATGTGACATATCGTAACTTAGAAGGAGGTGGGCGGGCAAATAGTGCTAAAGGTAAACAGAGGCTTAGCTCAGGACACAGCGTCTAGTTGCCTAGAAACATCAGGCAACTGCACAGTTGAGACTGCAATCAAGATCTATGTGAGAGGAGGGGGGAGCAGCTCCGAGGGGAGAGATTAGTGACATAGTGATTTGCAAAGCAAACCACTGTCACAAAGACCGGCCGGTCTTTTAGACATTGTGTAAGAAAAAAAAAAAAAGAAAAAAATAAAAAAATGTCGGCCGGTCTTTGTGACAGTGGTTTGCTTTGCAAATCACTATGTCACTAATCTCTCCCCTCGGAGCTGCTCCCCCTCCTCTCACATAGATCTTGATTGCAGTCTCAACTGTGCAGTTGCCTGATGTTTCTAGGCAACTAGACGCTGTGTCCTGAGCTAAGCCTCTGTTTACCTTTAGCACTATTTGCCCGCCCACCTCCTTCTAAGTTACGATATGTCACATCCGGCCTGAAGGCCAGAGACTGCACACATGCAGACACAGGTGACTCTTATCATGATTACAGATAGCACTATATATATGGGCAGAACTAACACTTCCTCCCACAGCTTCCCAAGGATGAAGCCGTTGTTTTAGAGCGGCGATACGCGTCGGTCCCTGCTGCTATGTGCCCCGGTCTCCTGACCTGCTATGGTGACTATAACTTATCTTTGACTTTTTTCCAGGCATTGGTATTGCATTGTCCTGACTTTTTTTGTTTATCCTTCATGTTTTCTTACCCTGCTCACAGGTGAATGATTTTTGATGCCTCAGCATTAACTGAACTGACCATTCCAGTTTATGGTGTGCTCTCCTAGACCTGTGTTACTGACCTCAGAGCTTTTGTCCTTAATTAGCTCTTAGGCAGGACCGACATTATTGTATTTGTGACTTTATTCATTCTTGTTACTCCATAAGGGACATTAGGTCCCTGTACTATACTTTATCACAGGAGTCTATGAGTCGCATCTCACTGTTTTGTACATTGGTGCAATATATTCTGATTCAATATTAGCTGAGCTGCATTATCTTTCAGCTGGGTTTGATGATTGCTATTCATGATTTTCTTGTTCTTTGATCAATGCCACCCATATTGTCCTGGAATCTCTTGTTTTTTTTCATTCCTTCATGTCAGCAGGCTTGCCTTCCTGTGAGTCTAGTCACCAGCAGGTCCTAATCAAATATTTAAACCCATGTTTGGGTCTCATGATACAACTATTCTGATGACATCTGGGGCCATAGTCATTGCTGTGTTGGTGGTTGTCCATCACACATTTTAAGTGTTTTTATTCTGTTTGTGTTTTTTGCTCATATTTCTCTGTATTATTGTTAATAAAGATTTACAAATTTTTTGAATTATTGGTCTGTTTCTCTGATCCCGGTCATCCATACATGCTTTCTGGTTCTTTCCTCCTTTTCAGATCCCTTCATTCACACCTAATAAAGACTTAAGAGTGCACACCATTCGCATTTTCTCACACTAGCGTATAATATGGATGAGTGCTTTCCGATGTTCAATCAGATAACACTCGCTCCAATATTATACAATAAGTCAGTGCTGATTAGCGATTTTTTTGTCATGCTGGATGATTTGACATGAGAAAAATAATAACTATAACCGCACACTGTAAATGGCAGCGTTTATCAGACTTTGTGCATCCCTACAAGTCTATGAATGTGTGCAAAACATCACACATCATTGGACTGTTATACAAGTGCAGTGTGAATTATGCCAACACGGACAATGGAGAAGATGGAGAAATTAAGGTCTATGTCTTCTCCACTTCTGTGTTAGGATTCTATGAGAAGATTGTGGCTGGACAAAATCGGATCCCAGTAAAATGATATTTGACTCTCACTTGGATCATAGTTCTAGTTGGGTGTCATTTGCATTATTCATCCGATTCTCTCACAAGAGAGAATATATGCCATTGTGATAAACCCTTAGGGCCGCTTTACACACACAGTGTTATGGCAATAAATAGTTAATAATTTTATTGGAATAATTGAAGCCATTTCAGAACCCTTCCAAAAACATGGTTATGTGAATCCTTGGACTTTCCTCTAGAATTTCCTGTGTCTCTGATTTTGTATAAATGTTTTGATTTAGAGGTAGCCGTATAGAAGTTATAGAAGTTCTTATCAACATGTTCTGAGTGTCCTGTACAACTTCAAGGCTAGTTAAACTAACTAACACGCAGAAAATATAATTAAATGTTTTCCAGAATAAAATGTATAGTCAGCATAATGTGACGCAATTATCTAGTCACACCCCTTTGCACATCCCTTTAAGGATCAGTAATAAAACTGCTTTTCCTTTAATAAAGGTCTTTGTCATTAAGCTCTACATTGAGACAAATACTGTGTCAGCGTGGATTCTTTCCGGTGACGTGCACGCACCTATAGACAAAGCATCCAATTTGGTGGCAGACAATTAAGACGACAGCCTCACCTGAAAGGTGTGGGGGGAATCTATTACAGTTGGCGCCCAACATGCTAGGACAAGACAACCAGAGGACGACAGCCACAACTGAACCTTCATTCCCTGAACGGGCCAGACACGAGGGGTAGACCTGCAGGCTACAATGAGGTAAGAAAATTATTTATCTTCCTGAGAATTCCTTAATTGTCTGCCTTATTTGTGTTCTTGCAACCTGATCCTGAGTTTGTCTGTGTTTATGTCAGTGCTATCAATGCTACAGTTTCAGTAAATAGAAAACATAGAAAGAGAGGAAGCACGGAGAAGGGAGAGACGGGGCTGAGTGGGGAGATTTCTGTTTCCCTGGCTGCCAGCTCTATTCCCAGGAGATAGAGCTGATGATTTGTCAATCCATAATAGGGTTGATGGTTTTCCAGTCCCTGGTGTAAGGGGGGCCGATGGGTTTTTTCACTATTGGTGTTCCAGCCTCTGATACGTCTGATGGTTTTCCCACCCCACGCGCGCAAGCTAAGGATAGAGTGTAGTCCTGGCTGCGGTGGTGGACGGGTACGTAATTTAAGTAGATTTTGGTAGTGATGACATTGTTCCGTTCTCTCCAGATGACGTGCCTCTTGTATAGATAGTATTGATAAGGTATAGAGCTAGCAATTACGCCCGCTGGCTGGATAATAAATCGTGTTACTGACGTGCCATAGGCGCGGGAAGAAACTGGTTATATAGCAATCCCTGGCACTTCTCCAGTACTCAAGGTATTCAGACAGAATATACATGTCCAGTTATCGATAGTAATATAAGGAATCTTGTTGCAAGAAGTATATGTAAGAAAGTTATCTGACCCAGTTGTTGCCCCACTAAGTTGTAGAGGGGGCCGACACAGTTTGATGTTTATTTGTTTTATCTCTTTGGTGACCACCATTCCAGTCCCAGTCCTCAGATTGACTCTGACTGACTCACAAATGCTGAGTAGATGTGTTTAGATGTGTTTTTTTGCTTACAGTTATCAGGTCAATTTTCTAATTTGGAAACCCCTAGCAAAAAGGTATTGACACCCTTAGTGTCTTCCCCGAAAATTGTCCTTATATAAGATGTAATATGGTGGCTACAGGAGTCATTGGGAAGCATGTCTGGATTGTTGGACATTCATATATCTATTGGACAGAGAAGAGGGCCCACGGACGTCTGTATTCAGACAATTTATTTTTTCCCAAGGAGTTTATCAATATACGGTGGTACGGACTTGGGTTTAACTGTTCCACACGTGGTGCATCCAGGGGCCACTTTAGGGTAAATACAATGGTTATTGTTCTGCATACTAAGTAAGCTTTAGTAATTTCACAACATATACCTTTTAGAGTTTTTATTATCCCATGTGTAGAAAATTTTGGTTATTAAGAGTGTTCAGAATAAACTTTAATGCCCGGCTCACTGAAGGTATCCCAGTTAACTCCCCTTTATACAACCCTTCTGACAGTGGTAGTCTTGAGAGGTGGACAATTATAGCCAAGATAGAAGCATAGAGACTTGGGTTTAAGCTATAATATGGGTGTTAATCAGTCAAAGTCCAGATCCACAGGTTTACAAACAGAACTCCTAATTGGAATATATGTGAGTATATAGAGAACAGACAAAATATATTAATTTACATTGTGCTAGAATCACTGCTTTTGTTTTTCCTTTGAAAAGATTGTTTATAATAGAGCGGAGTCAATGGAATGCAGGAATGTTTGTGTGAAAGTTTTAATCACAGCGGCAGGAAAAGGAGGGGGGACTTGTTATAAGTTATAACTGATTGTTATAAGTTATTGAGTCAGACGTCTGAAATTGGATGGAGTTTAAGAATATAATGATAATTGTAATGTTTGCACTGTGATTGGGAATCACAGACTGAAGTCATTTTGACTTGATTATTATTATTATAGGTGACTTGATTATTGCATCTCTACTCGATCAAGACTGTGGTTTTGTGATTATTTGTTAGGACGCATTCGCTTTAAATACGGGAATGCAGGCTGTCAGGTATGAGGACAGGCATCCTCTCTAAGAAGGAGGGAAGACTGGTGTCATGTGGCATAAGTATTTGCTGGGATAGAGACACCGGTATATAGTGATTAAAGATGTTGCGTCTTTTCAAGGAAAAACACATTAATATGGTCCGTGAAAGAGAAGGGAGAAAGTATGTTAAAAATGCAAACAAACGATTAGAAGGCTGTGAGTGGTACACATAAGTGTTGAATGAAGCTGTAATCGGGGCCCCTGTGTATACTGTAAGTATAACTGTATGATGTGAGATGTAATGTCAGGGTTGACTGTATGTTTTGACGTTTTGTATCACGCGGGATGTGAAGCAGGTGTGTAGTTATACATGTTGCCAAATAATTCCCTTGGGAAAACGCTATCTTATAATGTGTGTATGTTCCACTGGTGTTGATTTTCTGCCAATATTAGAAATGCCAAGGTTAGAATCCCATCAGTTACTATAGGGGAGGGGGGAAGCTGCATTCTGCTTGTTCATTTTTACATGTAGTAATGAAAATCATCTCTTTAACATTCTGAATGAGTAGGCAGGAATTTTTGGTATTTCTTTTCATTTTTGGCTGTGAACATAAAGAATCATAATTGTTTACTGCGTATTTAGTTGGAAGCTAGTAATATTGACTATTATTGCACGCAATAATAGTTATTTTGGACAGTTTTTGTACATTCCTGCTTGAGTTTATACAAAATTAGGTTTTGCTGATTTTCATTCAGGGATTATTATATTTTATTGAGTCATACTGCCACACTGTCTTCTTGTTTGTATTGTGTTAATATTTTTTTTTTTTTTTTTAGACACTATGATAATTATTCGGGATAATTTTTGTATGTTTCTGTATAAATTTTACGGAGGAACAATAGTTTTTAGAAGAGGCATGGAGAACAGATGATAATACTTAGTATATGTGTGTTAAATCTTCAGATTCTAATCCATTGTTTTCTAAAGTAGTTTTTTTGTTGTTATGGCACTGGCTCCAGGTGGGGGTTGGACTTGTTTTCAGATTCAGATAGAAAACCTCAGCTTAGTGTGTTCCCCCATCTTAGGAATGTAAGACTCAGAGGAAGGTTTTCCCATCAGAACTTCCTGTGGCAGCCATTTTACCAGTTTATATATCCAGTTATGATTATACAAGAATAATCTACTCTATAATTGCCGTAGGCATTTTCGTGTCGGCCCCCGAAAACGCCATGGCTATGTCACACTGTGACGTCACCACGCGCGAGCAATGGCCGCAAAGCGGCCATTGCGAGTCGTTGGCCGAAAATAGAACCAGAGGCCCGGCTACAGAGTTAGCGATTTACCGCTGAGGTAGCGCGAGCAATGGCCGCGAGGCCATTGCGAGTCGCTACGTCAGCCGCCGCATGTCCCCTTATACTTTGACTGGGGATCCATGCGAGTCGCTGTGAAGTGTTTGCGAGTCGCTAGCACAGCACGTCTCCCTATACTTTGTATGGGGGGACTACTACTACTACTACTACTACTACTACATACTACTCCCCCCCCCCTCAATGGCCGCACAGCCCCCCCCCCTCAATGGCCGCACAGCCCCCCTCAATGTCCCAAAGTCAGCTGTGACCGCCTGGCCCTTGGACACTGGCTGCCATGCACACATCAGCTGGTAAGCTCCCATCACTTACCCACTGAGGACGGATCACTTCCAGCACCTCTTCACATGGCAGTGCTCTGAACTTCTGAATCGTCCTTTCCTCACTCAGACACCTGGCAGGTTCCTATCCAGCCTACTCACTCCCAGCTGCAACCCAGTGAGTCAATCAGCACATCTTCACTCACACACAGACCTGACATGTGATTAACCCCCTGTGCACCATTCAGGTTTAGCCCAGCAAAGCACTCATCCCCACAGGTTCAACCGCTCATTAGGCTCATGAATGTATCGGATCTTCAGCACTCACACTCAGCTGTTTTACTCAGCGAGTCGCTGGCCGAAAATAGAACCAGAGGCTCGGCCACAAACTTAGCGATTTACCGCTGAGGTAGCGCGAGCAATGGCCGCGAGGCCATTGCGAGTCGCTACCTCAGCCGCCGCACCTGCCGCAAGTACCCCTATACTTTCTATGGGGATTACCGCAACCGCGCCGCAAGTGTAACGGTTGCGGCGCGGTTGCGGTAATCCCCATAGAAAGTATAGGGGGACTTGCGGCAGGTGCAGCAAGTGCGGTTTTTTAACTTTAATAATAATAAAAATACTAAAAAAAAAAATAAATAAATAATACACAAGAAAATAAAACATAATAATAAAAAACAACAAAAAAAATAATATATAAAATTAATATATTAATTACATTAACTAATTAAATTAAAAAATTAATACCCCCCCAAACAGTATTCAACACCCCCCAAAAAGTATTGAGCACCCCCCAAAAAGTATTGAACACCCCCCAAAAAGTATTCAACAACCCCCAAAAAGTATTCAACACCCCCCCAAAAAGTCCTCACACCCCCCCAAAAAGTACTCAGACCAGCTATAACTATTATAAGCAAATTTATGCACGTTCTAGAATCCCGATGCATTTGCATCGGGCTCACAGCTAGTGTATATATATAAAGAGGCGTGGCCTGCAGCCCCATGTAGACACGCTTTTGCAGGAGCTCAGGTGCCCCAAGAAGAAAAAGCGACGGATTTAGTGACCATAACGGACACTGAACCCACCAAAGCTACGGGACCCCTAGAGAAATCCCCCAAGCCCACATGGGGTGATTCACATGCAAATTAGCCAGCAACTAGCACAAAAAATCTATTAAGCAGCCTCAGCCCTGCACTCTAATATACCCAGCGCCATCTTGGTACTGAGAGGAGAGTTAAAAGAGTGCGTCTCACCGCCAAAGAGCCCACAAGAGAACATTAAAAGACCGGGAGACACTTAGAAGAAGGTTACAGCAGGACTGTAATATCGGGAGCCGCGACACAGACCCGGAGCAGACCGGGAACCACAGAAGAAGAGGTACCTGTGCCCACTGCGGCGGAGAGGAGGAGGACGGACCCTAAGCAAGCGCCCGACGACGGAGGAGACTCCGGTGAGTGAGACAGCACGGTCCCGCATCTGTGTTGTGCCCGACACTTCAAACAAACGGGCACTATTTTCAGTCCGGCGGCCGGCGGAGGGATACACATAAGGAAAGAAGGTCGCGACAGATAGCCACGCCCCCTCTGTGACGTCACCCGCTCACTGATTACAGGCAGCTCACAATAGGCTCACAGCTTACAGCCCACAATAGGCTGACAAGTGAGAGGCAAAATTAACTATTTGAGCACTGGAAGCAGCTCTGAGTGCACTAACAAGTGCACATAGAAGCAAAGTTAATACATATAAATAAACAATTAAACCTATAAGCATAGACCAGCTGAGAACCAGATGATCTATTTAAAGACACACCAGCAATAAAATTACTAATCTAGGAGGAGAGCAGCTCCCAAAGAATTTAACACAATCTAAAGCAGATACACTTAGCAGGAAGAGATCTACTAGCAAGTGGGACTACTAGGTCCCCAGCGCACCCCAGCTTCGCAGAATTAGGACACAACATCAAACCTAAACAGATACTTCTGCTAAGCAATCAATAAGTTGTTCTGAGATAATTACTCATAACAGCCAAGTGAGATTGATTACAAGATCCTCTATGACAGAAGGCATGCCCTCAAGACTTAAAGGAAACCCAAATCACAACATGACAGAACAAAAAATGGAATCTAACAACACAAACTCCAAGAGTAAAATTCCGGCCCTTGCCTATAGCCCACACAAAACTACAAAAAACAAAGACAAACCCCATCAAGATGCAAAAAAATCTGAAAAAGAGGAGTTTATAGGAGATCTAATGGTCTTCGAGCCTACAGTCACCAGCTCAAAAAGAAAGGAAATTGGCTCACCTTTTCATAATAGAACCAAACAAAATGAGAACGAATACAACCAAACACAAATAAGGAGCCTAGCCAGACAAAAAATAAAGGTCACTCAAGAAGAGACAAGTCACACATCCAACCCAGAAACCGGAAATCCTCCAGACAGAAACTTCTTCCTTAAACTTTTTTCATCTTTAAGAGAAGAAATTAAAGAACAGTTCTCAGAAGTCAAGACTTCTATTAACGCAATAAACTCTAGGATGGATATGAATGAAAAAGAAGTGGAAGAACTTAAACAAGAAATAAAAACCCAACACACAGAACAAACTAAAGCAAAGAATGAAATTAAAATTCTCACAGACAGAATAATAGACAGGGAGGACCGTGACCGTAGATCAAATTTGAAAATAAGAGGCATACCGAATCGGTTAAATCTCAGGAACTGATTTCCTACATCAAGACCCTTATAAAAAAATTATTTCCTTCATTACCAGAAATAGAGACCTCCATTGAGAGAGCACACAGACTCCCCAGACCACAACGCTTATCAGACGACATACCACGAGACGTTATAGTAAGATTTACCTTTTACCAGACCAAAGAAAAAATCAATAACTATACCAGACAAAAGAACCAACTGCCATCTCCCTATGAGAACTTGAGAATTTTCTCGGACATATCAAAGGACACCATGCAAAAAAGAAGATCTCTAAAACCTATTACAAAAATCTTGCAGAAAAAACAGATAATCTATAGATGGGGAAGACCCTCTAACTGCATCATATTTGTGCACAAACAGAAAAATATCACAATTGGAGATACGAAACAGGACTCAAGACACTAAAGAATCTACACATCAATGACTAAATCACCCCTCAGCAATGCGAGAGGTCTGAATATTAAGCACCTAAGGCCCAAACACGAGCCCACTAAGGAAGTTTTACAACTGTTCACACTGAACACTTCCTTTCCAAAAGACTTATATTATAAGACTTAGACTTAGTTTGTTTTTCTTTCCTTCCTTTACTTTCTCCCTACCTTCCCTTTCTATTCCAACCTACAGTGTTTTCACTCCACAACACAACAATAACCAGCTACAGTGATGACCATCAAGTTCATGACTGTTAATGCTAACGGATTAAACTCACCACAAAAGCGTTTCCATCTATGGAAAGAATTAACTACGAACCATGTGGATGTAGCGGGCATCCAGGAAACCAGATTTTCAGAAGGGAAACAACCAAAATTCAGCAACAAAAAATACCCACACATTCCTCTCGTCAAACGTCAAGAAAAGAGCAGGAGTTGCAATCATCATTAAAAACTCATTAAAATTTGAGGAGATCAATGTTATCAAAGATTGTGAAGGTAGATTTATAGTAATTATTTGTAAACTAAATGATGTGATTTACACACTAGCAAACATCTATGCCCCCAACAAAGGTCAAACTACATTTATAAAGCGTTTCTTTAAAATAGTCCAGGAAACTCAGAAAGGCACACTCCTAGTCTTTGGCGACTTTAATGCGGTACCTAACCCTCTTCTAGATTCATCCAACAAATCCAGAAACACCAATACACAGATAGATGGTCTCATCAAAAACGAAGAATTTTTTGACGTGTTCAGATGCCTACACACATCCTCAATAGAATTCACCCACTACTCAAATGTTCATAGAACATTCTCAAGAATTGACCTAGTGCTGACAAATATTCATTCATTACATAAAATTAAATCAATTACCATATTACAAAGAACGTGGTCACACCACTCACCCATAATATTTGAAACATCCTATAACCCCCCCTTCAATAACAACTCACCATGGAGAGCAAATTCATACTTATTCTCGCACCCCCAGTATAAAAAAAGAATACAAGAAGAACTGCAGAACTATTTCAAAACAAAACGACACCAAAGACGAATCCATTACAACTTTGTGGACAGCACATAAAGCTGTAATAAGAGGCATACTGATTCAACTTAATGCACAACATAGAAAGTCACTTCAAAGTCAAACAAAAAAAATCACCCAAGAAATCAAGTTACTAGAGGAGGATATCATCACAAGCCCTACTGACGCAAAACATCAAAACATGCTGAAACTGAGAACTGAACTTAGATCATCATTAACACACGATTATGACAAAATTGTTAGAATAACCAAATCCAACTTTTATTCAAATATTAATAAACCAACTAAAACATTTGCAAACCTCATTAAAATTCACAGAACTAAAACCAATATACATCAAACTAGATGGCAGCCCGATTCTAAAGAATCGGGTAGTCTAGAATCCATGTATAGTTTATTTACTAATAGTTAGGGTAGTGCGGTGAAATTAATTGTGTGTATACAGGCGGCTCTGTGGGTAGCAGAGTATATGGTGGCTCACTGGCTAGCACTGCATGTGCTGAGATTAGTCAGCGCAGCGGCTTGGGCAGAGTGGTCAGCGCAGCGGCGTGGGCAGAGTGGTCAGCGCAGCGGCGTGGGCAGAGTGGTCAGTGCAGCGGCGTGAGCAGAGTGGTCAGCGCAGCGGTGTGGGCAGAGTGGTCAGCGCAGCGGCGTGGGCAGAATGGTCAGCGCAGCGGCGTGGGAAGAGTTGTCAGCGCATAAACACACATACACACTCCGCTATACTTACATCCGACCCTGCGTCTTCTCCGGCGCCTGGATCCTGAGTGAACATGTGGCCACCCCCGGACGACTGGAGGGGGCAGGGGACGGCTGGAGGGGGCAGGGGATGGCTGGAGGCGGCAGGGGACGGCTGGAGGGGGAAGGGGACGGCTGAGGCGGCAGGGGACGGCTGGAGGCGGCAGGGGACGGCTGGAGGCAGCAGGGGACGGCTGGAGGCGGCAGAGGACGACTGGAGGCGGCAGAGGACGGCTGGAGGCTGGAGGCGGCAGAGGACGGCTGGAGGCTGGAGGCGGCAGAGGACGGCTGGAGGCGGCAGAGGACGGCTGGAGGCTGGAGAGGGCAGAGGACGGCTGGAGGCTGGAGAGGGCAGAGGACGGCTGGAGAGGGCAGAGGACGGCTGGAGAGGGCAGAGGACGGCTGGAGAGGGCAGAGGACGGCTGGAGGCTAGAGAGGGCAGAGGACGGCTGGAGGCTGGAGAGGGCAGAAGACGGCTGGAGGCTGGAGAGGGCAGAGGACGGCTGGAGGCTGGAGAGGGCAGAGGACGGCTGGAGCCTGGAGAGGGCAGAGGACAGCTGGAGGCTGGAGAGGGCAGAGGACGGCTGGAGGCTGGAGAGGGCAGAGGACGGCTGTAGGCTGGAGAGGGCAGAGGACGGCTGGAGGCTGGAGAGGGCAGAGGACGGCTGGAGGCTGGAGAGGGCAGAGGACGGCTGGAGGCGGCAGAGGACGGCTGGAGGCGGCAGAGGATGGCTGGAGGCGGCAGAGGACGGCTGGAGGCTGGAGGCGGCAGAGGACGGCTGGAGGGGGCAGAGGACGGCTGGAGGGGTAGAGGACAGCTGGAGGGGGCAGAGGATGGCTGGAGGGGGCAGAGGACGGCTGGAGGGGGCAGAGGACGGCTGGAGGGGGCAGAGGACGGCTGGAGGGGTCAGAGGACGGCTGGAGGGGCAGAAGACGGCTGGAGGGGTCAGAGGATGGCTGGAGGGGTCAGAGGACGGCTGGAGGGGTCAGAGGACGGCTGGAGGGGGCAGAGGAGGGCTGGAGGGGCAGAGGAGGACTGTAGGCTGGAGGGGGCAGAGGAGGGCTGGAGGCTGGAGGCGGCAGAGGACGGCTGGAGGCTGGAGAGGGCAGAGGACGGCTGGAGGCTGGAGAGGGCAGAGGACGGCTGGAGGCTGGAGAGGGCAGAGGACGGCTGGTGAGGGCAGAGGACGGCTGGAGGGGGCAGAGGACGGTTGGAGGGGGCAGAGGATGGCTGGAGGAGGCAGAGGACGGCTGGAGGGGGCAGAGGATGGCTGGAGGGGTCAGAGGACGGCTGGAGGGGTCAGAGGAGGGCTGGAGGGGGCAGAGGAGGGCTGTAGGCTGGAGGGGGCAGAGGAGGGCTGTAGGCTGGAGGCGGCAGAGGACGGCTGGAGGCTGGAGAGGGCAGAGGATGGCTGGAGGCTGGAGAGGGCAGAGGACGGCTGGAGGCTGGAGAGGGCAGAGGACGGCTGGAGGCTGGAGAGGGCAGAGGACAGCTGGAGAGGGCAGAGGACGGCTGGAGGGGACAGAGGACGGCTGGAGGGGGCAGAGGACGGCTGGAGGGGGCAGAGGACGGCTAGAGGGGTCAGAGGGAGGCACACAGGCTGGAGGGGTCAGAGGGAGGCACACAGGCTGGAGGGGTCAGAGGGAGGCACACAGGCTGGAGGGGTCAGAGGGAGGCACACAGGCTGGAGGGGTCAGAGGGAGGCACACAGGCTGGAGGGGTCAGAGGGAGGCACACAGGCTGGAGGGGTCAGAGGGAGGCACACAGGCTGGAGGGGTCAGAGGGAGGCACACAGGCTGGAGGGGTCAGAGGGAGGCACACAGGCTGGAGGGGTCAGAGGGAGGCACACAGGCTGGAGGGGTCAGAGGGAGGTACACAGGCTGGAGGGGTCAGAGGGAGGCACACAGGCTGGAGGACAGAGCAGCGTGTGGGGCTGCAGACTCACCGCGGGCCGGGAATCAGGTGTACTGTAGGAGGAGAGGAGGGGCGGGCAGAACTGCAGGAGAGGAAGGCCCGCCCTCCCTCCCTCCTCTCTAGGCGCGCGGCATGTCTGGAGGGCAGAGGGTGGAGGGGAGTGGCTGGAGGGCACACGGAACTTCCGAGATCGGAACGTTCCTGTGCCGCTGCCTGTAGCCGGGCTGCGCGCGGCTACAGTGCACTGGATGACATCACCAGCCCTGGGCGAAGACCATCACGGAAGTAGGCGTCGCCTTTTCCGGATGTGGCCTTCGGGTTTTATATATAAGATTAAAAATAAAAACGGCCAGGTTAAAAAGACCCCACTAGAGATATCAAAAATCTTTGCAGAATTTTACCGAAACCTATACAATCTAAAAGATGACATTTCTGAATTAAAACCCTCACTATCAAATATTAAAACATTTCTGGATGAGATTACTCTTCCATTACTCTCAGATGAAGAATTAACTATGCTTAATGAACCTTATACCGAAAAAGAAATCTCACAAACAATAAATTCACTAAGCAAATGTAAATCACCAGGACCAGATGGGATACAAAACGAATATTATTTGAATAATGAAGCTATTCTCACACCCTACCTAACGAAATTAATAAACTCCCTAACAGACAAGGAACATAAGCTACCCCAAGAAATGCTACAAGCCATAATCTCAGTCATTCCTAAAAACAAAGGAGACAAAGATTTAGTATCTAACTTCAGACCCATATCACTACTAAACACTGATTTAAAAATAATTACAAAAACTATGAATTCAAGAATCCAGCGAATAATACCAAATTTAATAATAAACGATCAAGTAGGTTTTACCCAAAACAGAAATTCGTCAGATGCAACTAGGAGAATATTGAATTTAATTTCAAACTCAGAAATCACAAACAACCAGTTGGTGTAGGTCTCTGTCGATGCCGAAAAGGCATTTGACAGAGTCCAATGGGACTACCTTTTTGAGGTACTCCAAAAGTTTGGCTTTCAAGGAAAAATCTTAAACACAATTAAGGCCCTTTATGCGAATCCATCTGCAAGAATCCTCACCAACAATCACCTCTCCGATCCGATCCCATTGTCAAATGGAACGAGACAAGGATGCCCTCTTTCCCCATCTCTATTTAATTTATTTATTGAACCACTAGCACAGAAAATTAGGACAAACCCAAATATACCGTAACTGGCATAAACATAAATCAAATCGATTATAAAATATGCTTATTTGCAGATGACATTATTTTAACTCTCACCAATCCAATAGCCTCCATCCCCAATCTTTTATCAACTATACAAGATTTTGCAAACATTTCATGTTATAAAATAAATATTGAAAAAACTCAGGTGTTAAACTTTAATTTAAATGAACTAACCATGGATACTCTACAACAAAATACACCCTTTAATTGGAAAGCTGAAAATTTTAACTATTTAGGTATAACCATCACAAAATCAATTAATAACATCTACGAAACTAATCTTCAGTCACTCTACAAAAAAATACAGAATGACATCATCAACATCTCCAAAACTGAACTCTCATGGATAGGGAAAATCGAAGCTTATAAGCTATTCATCCTTCCTAAAATACTCTATGTATTCAGATCAATCCCGCTACACCTTACGCAATCCTGGTGCAAAAAATTACAATCTCAGCTCTCTAAATTCATCTGGGGAGGGAAAAAACCAAGGGTTTCTCTAGTTACAATACAAAAGAGCAGAAACAAGGGAGGACTGGCAGTACCAAACATCTCTGCTTACTACAACTCCACAATGGTTAAACTTAGCCAAAAATGGTGGGATAATTGTAACAAACCAAAATGGGTAGATCTGGAAAAAACTAACCGACAAATGGAAGATCTCAGGTGGTATCTCCTTGCTTATCTCTGTGAAAAGAACAAAAAGCTACCAAAAGAACCAACATTCAAAGCAACAATTCGTGCATGGAAATCACTAGTTGCAACCACATCAAAATCCCAGTAAAAGGTGCCTCCGAAATGGATTCCAACAGACGCGCTAACAGCTTTTACAACAAATCTCAAGACTCAAACATGGTCGGACAAAGGGATAAAAACCTTGGCAGATATTATGGATAATGAAAACCACCTACTACCTTTATCACAACTTCAACTCAAATTCAAACTATCCGAGGAAGACCAACCAACCTGGAACAAATTAAAACTACTTCTTGATAAAAATCAACTACAAAATCTACCTACCACACATCGTGACACAATTAATCCGATTTGGACAAGCAAAAATATTTTGGACTCTAAGAAACATATATTCAGAGTTCAACCAGGACTCAAAAATAATAGAATCACCAGCTATGGAAGTCTGGACTAAAGAACTTCATACACCAATAATGTTGGAATCTTGGGATTCGACCTACAAAACCGTTTACAAAAGTATAACTAATGTATCTCTTATTGAGGACTTCTATAAAACTGCCACAAGATGGTATTATACCCCAACAAGAATACACAAGTTCGATGTCAAGCAATCCTCTAAGTGTTGGAGGAATTGTGACAATTTAGGAACTTTGGAACATATGTTATGGGACTGTCCCTCACTTCAAGAATATTGAGGGAAAATTCAACTACTCATTAACGAAATTGTTGAAGAAGAAATAAATCTGACACCGGAATTAGCCCTACTATTGATTGACATAAACGAGGTCCCCATACATTCAAGAGCACTAGTAGTACACATACTACTAACAGCCAAATCTCTAATAACTAAAAAGTGGAAGGAAACCACTCCCCCTACATTTAATTCTCTGATTCACACTATAGCGGCGCATAACGCCTACGAATGGACACATGCCACAAGAAACAACCTACAGAAGAGATATACAAAAAAATGGAAACAATGGAACTACTGTTTTCCTACAAATAAAAACTATCTTGTTGTGGAACACGAACAGAACTAACGTTTGAAATGGGAATTTATTTCCCCCCCCCCCCTCTCCTATTACCTTTTTTACCTTCCCCCCCCCCCTCTTCCCCTTCTTCTTTCTCACTTTTTCATTGTATTTGCTCATAAGAGTTAATAACTGTTAGACAAATGTTCATCAACTCTGATATTGAAACGTACAAAATTTGTATTTGAAAATATTAATGTTAATTTGATGCTATTAATACTGAATTCAATAAAAATATTTGAACAAGAATAATGTATATATATCTTTATAATCCAAAAGAAGAACGTAATGTCCGCACTCACCGGTTATAGATCTTGTCAGTTTTATTTCCAGTCCAAATCCATGAACATTATATTCAGCAAGGGAGGGGGTGGACCCGTGGAAGCGGCATAACACCGCGAAATGGCGAGCCGTCATCCTGCGCCCCTGCACCCCCTCCCTTGCTGAATATAATGTTCATGGATTTGGACTGGAAATAAAACTGACAAGATCTATAACCGGTGAGTGCGGACATTACGTTCTTCTTTTGGATTATATTGATATGCTAACAAAAGCCAGCACCATCCGGTATTGCTGCAGAGAAGTCACAGATGTGACAGCCCGATCTAACTATACACGCATAGTGCCCAGTGTCTTCTAGTTCTGGACGTATATATATCTTTACTCTTTACTCTGATATCTTCTGATTCCCTCATGCGGAGGGGGGATGGAGACATATATGGAGAAATATATGGGGTTTTTGGTTAAGCATCATACAGTTATAATTTATAAATATAGCGCCAATGGAGACATTTATAACAGAATTTAAATGGGTTTTTTGGTTAATCATAAAACAGTCATATTTCATAGCTATCAGTATAATTAGTAGAGAATTGTAATAAGAATTTTGTTGAATAAGTATTTTTTCAGATTTTTGAAGCTAATACATATTCTTGAGTGTTTTATTTAAGATGTACGTATAGGAGAAATGATCTTACGCTGGACACTGGTAGGATCCTCGCATGAGGTAATCAGAGCAATTGATTCTGAGTTTTTACACTTTTTCATGAGCAGGTGGAGGTTCTTCTAGGTACAATTCTTACAAAACGGTAAGCATACAAAATGCAGAATTGGTAAATCACGGTAAGGTAGACACCATGTTGCCAGTCTAGGATGGTATAATCATGCTGACAGTCACTACAGGTGACCCCTACAGGTAGAGGTGGTGAGCCCCGCCCCCTTTCATGACGCGATTTAGCCCCACCCCTTTCATGACGCGGCCAGGCTCTTAGAAAGTGAAAGGGGAGGGGGGAGAGGAGGATCACAGGCACGAACACTGCACGTGGACAAAGCTAGGTAACACCCATCCGTCGGAATTTATTAACCTTTATAAACATATATCTTAGCTTCTACTAAACAGTTTTTTTAGCAAAAACGATTGCCCCAAATGTGTGTGCTGGGTGTAGGGACACATATTAACAGTCCGGGGGGTCATTTGGGGGTGGTTGGTTCCCTTTAAGGACATTACTAGGGTACTATTAGGAGTGGGTATATCATATATAAATTGTGTAAATCTTATGTTTTTGTTTCATGAACTATCTTGGGTGACAATTAATTTTGATCAATAGAAAATGATTTTTGATTGTATATAAGATCCTTATATTGAAGTTATTTGACATGAACCATAAGTGTATGATTTAGAATTGATGATTTGTTTTTCACGAACCCAAAGAATGTAATGTTTCTGTATATATAGTATATCTCTTCCTCTTCTCTTAGGGATG
>JARQOC010000002.1:359652698-359712479 GCA_033576535.1 Allobates femoralis
GCCCTTGTACGTCCAATTTCTTAAATTGAGATGCTGAATTTTGCTGCATGTAAGTGTCAAATCCTGCAAAAACTGTGTTGTACTTCTCTATCCATTATTCATTTGCTTGGATAAGAACAAGTAGAGAAATTACTCTTGTTGCTCTGAAAGCTACTTGAAAAGGTGACCTTTAAGCATGAGAAAAAAGAAAAGGCATGGTGGATAAATATAGAATAGTAACCCAGCTGTGGCACTGCATTGATTAAATATTTAAAGGTTCCGCAAAGGGCAGGGCATCCAGAGGTAAGAGAATCTGCTGTAGGGATGGCAAAGAAAAACATAGGAACAGGTGAGAATTATAATGTAGTCAGGTCAGAGGACACCTACACAGCTGAAAAAAATACAGTATCAAAGGATTGAAAATGTGTGCTGTTCACTAGGCCTAAATGTTATCACTCACAGATGATGTAGCAAAAATTAGCAAACTATAAGGTTTCGGTCTGTAAGTTGATATATAATGTTACCTTTTAAAGGGTTTATCTGGGATTTTATTTAAAAAAATTGTGCCCAAGCACTAACAGGCAGGTAGCTGCCACCGACATGCCTGTTGTGCCCAGTGCCAGTCACCGCCGTTCAACCACGGCACAGAGTGGTCACAGACATCACGCTGATTGACAGCCGGCTCCTCGCTACCTGATTGTGGGAGCCGGCTGTCAATCAGTGCGACGTCACCTCTGATATTCATCAACAGATGGGAGAAGCCAGCAAAATCACTGACAGGAGCAGTCTGATGGTGGGTTTACACGTCGCGATATCGGCGTCCAACTCCGACCCAACTCCGACCAAAAGTCACGTGGTTCGGGAGTTGGACCCGATATCATTCGCGCGTTGTACGGTTTGAACGTACAATGCGATGCTGGAACGATGCCAAAACAATATCGGGGTTGAATGAGCGTGCTATTCAACCGCCCGATATCGGATGGCCGTTGTAGCTGCATCGTCCCGTGTGACAGTCCAACTACGATGTGTACGCCCACGTCACCCATTCACTCCCATGTTAACTGGTCGTTCCTGGGTTGGGGGCGTACACATCGTCGGGACGTTGTATCCCGATATCGGGCTGTCTAAACCGGCGATGCGATGGCGGGAAAAGCGCGCTCAAAAACCGCGCCCCCGCGTCGTTGGCTCCGATATCGGGACGTGTAAACCCACCATAAGACCACTCCATGTCAGCAATGACCGGTGTTGGGCACAATAGGCAAGTATGTGACAGCTACTTGCCTGTTGGTGCTTAGGCCCATTTTTTTTTTTTTTTTTAATTGCGTATAACCCCCTTAAGGAAAGAGGTTAATTTTTATTGCAGAACCTCAATATTTGCATTATAATATGCAAAGTTCATTTTTTACAGACCCATTCAGATTTTATGTGACTTTCAGCAGCCTACATGTAATAGTTACCCTTTTAAAACCAGCACTCCCAAAATAATCTAAACTGCCTTCTGGAAGTTTGTAAACCGTTTAAGTGCATCTCATGAATTAATGCAGTATAAAATGAAAAACAGTTCCATTCTTTCAAATAAAGGGTTGCATCAGCCTCAATTTTCTAATATGAGAAAAAAACACCTACAAAATTGTGGCTCAATTTGTGCAGATGCCAGTGCACAGCAGGAAATGTGTGCAATTTGTGTTTTGGAGCTGAATTTTACTGGAATAGATTGTGGATGCCATATTGCACTGGTGGAATCTACTAAGAGCCAAAAGAACAGAAAACCCCCACGATTGAGCCAATTTTGGAAATGACACCTTTGACCTATTTGGGTCCACATATGCTTCAAAAAAGTTTAGAGTTAGTAAATTTGAAAATGGACATCACAATTATAGTGCAATTTCTCCAGCGTAAGCTAATACCCCATATGTGATTGAAAACTACTGTTTAGGCACAATGCAGAGCTATTAAGGGGAAAAGAGGTCTTTAATTTTTGGAAAACAAAAGTCTGTAATAGACTGTGGGAGATATATTAGCCTTTGGCACACCAAAACAAGGTATGAAATACACCAGAAGATTAGTACAAGTATACACAGAAAAAACCTTTATCATTAACAAGATGAAAAATATTTTTTTTACCTGGAGAAAACAGTTATCTCTATGCTTGCCTAGAGAATATCAAATGACAGACAGTGAAGCTGCGTGCACCTTCCCGAGGTGGGCAATTTATGTACTATGTATGTTAAATAAGTATGTAAAAGGTAAATAGGAAAATTGTGACACATCTGTAACTCTGTCATAAAGTATATATGAAAAGAGATTTTACCATTATCGCATGGTTATGGCTCACAGCATAGGAACAGTGCCTATAGTGAAGTAATATGCAACATTACTTGCAGTACTAACAGTAAGGCTGGGGTCACACTTGCGTTTTTTTCATAAGTTTTTGGAGACCTGCATTTTGTAAAAAACATGTAAAAACGCACCCATAGGCCCTCATGTTAAAAAAACGCATGCCCTAAGAGCAAAAACGCATGTGTGTTAATAGCAAAAACGCATGTGTGACAGTACCATGCATTTTTGTGTGCGTTTTTGCAATTATGTGATTAGCTGACATAAAAATCGCATGCAAAAACGCATGGTACATTAGTACCATCAAAAACACATGCGTTTTCTAAAGAACGCATGCATTTTCCATAGGGGACTATGTTAAAAAAAACGCATGCGTTTTCTAAAAAACGCATGCGTTTTTAAAACAACACCAAAAAATAGTGCATGCACTATTTTTGGGTGCTGTTTTAAAAACGCATGCAAAACGCAGGCTGCCATCAGACACCTTAAAAAAACGGATGCTGAAATGAAAAAAAACGCATGCTTTTTTTAAGGCACTAAAAAAACTCATGCCAAGTGTGACACCAGCCTAATAGGTAAAAAAATGTGACCCAGTGTATTGATCATTGTAAATAAAAACCAGCACCTTCTGCAGACATTCTCTTTTGTGGGACTATTGTTTTGGTGTGCCAGAGCTAATATATTTTCTATTGTACCCTTTTCATCTCTGAGCACCCGCCTTACCTTTTGGTGAGCCAAGCATTATCCATTATATTGTAATAGACTGTGGACACCATGTTGCATTTGTAGTTTTTTTTAACTATCAAAACAACAACACACACTACCCGACAAGTGACCCACTTTTGGAAATTACACCACCTATATAAAATCATCAAGGTAGCAGGATAAACTACCGTATATACTCGTGTATAAGCCGACCCGTGTATAAGCCGACCCCCCTACTTTTGCCCCAAAATCTTGGAAAACCTATTGACTCGTGTATAAGCCGAGGGTGGACCCCAGCACAGGTATACAGCCCACAGCAGTGTAATATACAGGCCCCCCAGTGGTATACAGGCCTCCCCAGTGGTAGTATACAGCCCCCAGCAGTGTGGTATACAGCAGCCTCCCCAGTGGTATACACAGGCCCCAGCAGTGTTATACAGCCTCCCCTGTGGTATATACAGCAGCATCCCCAGTGGTAGTATACAGCAGCCCCAGAGGTATAACAGCAGCCCCAGTGGTAGTATATAGCAGCCCCAGAGGTATATACAGCAGCCTCAGTGGTAGTATACAGCAGCCCAGAGGTATATACAGCAGCCCCAGTGGGAGTATACAGCACTAGTGTATACAGCACCAGCAGCCAGAGGTATATACAGCAGCCCAGTGGTAGTATACAGCAGCCCCAGAGGTATATACAGCAGCCCCAGTGGTAGTATACAGCAGCCCCAGCAGCCCCAGAGTATATAGAGCAGCCCCAGTGGTATATACAGCAGCCCCAGTGGTAGTATACAGCAGCCCCAGAGGTATATACAGCAGCCCCAGTGGTAGTATACAGCAGCCCAGCAGCCCCAGAGGTATATAGAGCAGCAGCCCGCCCGCCACCCCCATCAGTATACAGGCCCCCCTCATTAGTATCCAGGGCCCCCCCTTGCTCCGGAAACCTGTAAAGTAAAATCATTATACTTATCACTGTCCTGTCACCGCCGTCCCCGCCGCTACCATCGCGATCCTCCGTCTTCATCGAGCGTCTTCCGGCTTCCTCCTGTGGCGCAGACAATGACGTCATTGCCTGCGCCGACCAGAGGAAGCCGGAAGAAGACGAATGAAGCCGGAGGATCGTGATTGTAGCGGCGGGGACGGCGGCGACAGGACAGTGATAAGTATAATGATTTTACTTTACAGGTTTCCGGAGCAAGGGGGGGGGCCCTGGATACTAATGGGGGGGGCCTGTATACTGATGCGGGTTGCCGGCGGGCTGCTGCAGTATATGACTCGCGTATAAGCCGAGGGGGGTACTTTTCAGCCCAATTTTTGGGCTGAAAAACTCGGCTTATACGCGAGTATATACGGTAGTTCTCACAATTTGTATAGAATAACAATTTGTATAGTTCAACTTGAAACCTCTTGTTTAGACACTACCATCATACATACGTGACACAACGAGCGCCCTGCGGAGGATCGGCAAGATCTTTGTGGAGTCTAACATGTACATAGTCACTGCCGATGTGGAATCCTTCTACACCTGCATAGATCATGATGCAGGTGTGGAGGCGGCTGGCTTCTTTTTGGAGAACTCTAATCGGGATGAACATCTATGTCAGTTGATCATTGAGCTGCTCTAGTTTGTCCTGCATCACAAGTATTTTTGTATTCAAAAACCGGTTTTATTTACAGAAGCGTGACACTCTCAGGGGGTGGCTTCCGCGCTTTCGTATGCGAACCTGTTCCTTGGCCATTGGGAGAGGGACATGTTCCCTAGCGGGGGTACATGGGCCTGCCACCCATGTGCAGTGCTGGATGCGCTCTATTGATGATTGTTTATTTTTTTGGCTGGGCAACCTGGAGCACCTCGATGCATTTATGAGGGGATTCAATGATAATAGGTTAAACATCAAACTCACTTTTATATGGAGTCAAATTTCTATTGAAATATTAGACATCTGAATCAGGGTAAACCGACGTTTATAGGAAAGAGACGTCAGTCAACTCTCTTTTACATGCGACTTTGGCCCATCATGCTTCTACAATTAGAGCCATCCCAGTTGGTCAGTACCTCAGGATGAGGCAGGTCTGTTCCACTGGGGGCAAACTATGAGAGACAAGCTAAAGATCTTAGCAAACGCTTTAATGAGCGAGGCTACATTGGGTGCATGATAAAGCCTGGATTTAACAGAGCCAAAAGAGCTTTGCGTGATGATCTCCTCCTCACTTTCGTGTGGTGGAAAGTAGATAAAGATGGCCCTATAAAATTTATAACAACTTTTAATCTCGAACGGGGCAATATAAGGAATATCCTGCAGAAGCACTGGTCTGTTTTGATAACAGAACTGTTCCTTAGGGAGGCACTCTCTGCATACCAACAAATGACTAGCAGAAGGGCAAAAAATCTAAAGGACCTTTTGGTGCAGAGTCACTATGCCCCCAAAAGTCACAGTATCTCTGGCACTACAACAACCACACAAGGTTTTTAACCGTGTGGTCATTGTATAGCCTGTAAAAATACCTTGCGTGGTTTTGTTTTCTTGTTAAGTGATGGAAACAACACATTCACTATTAATCACTATATCTCTTGTGGCAGCACACACGTGATATATTACACCACGTGTGGCTGCCCCAAGATATATATAGGAGTAACATCACATGAACTATGAACACAAATACATGAGTACGTGAGAGATATTGAAGGCTCCAAAGAAATCAATGATGTGAGCAGTATGATAACTCTGCCACGTCACTTTAAACTACAGCATAATAAAAGCAGTAAAACGCTGAAGGTAGGAGGGATACAAGTAGTCCACTGTGGGATTGGGGGGGGCAATTTGAAACAGATCTTGTCACAAAAAGAAACAATGTGGATCACAGTGTTAGACACCTTGGCACCAAAGGGACTAAATGCAACCAGAAGTTTCACTTCTTTTCTCTGAATAGCCCTCTTCTCCTTCCCCAACTTTCCTTCCCTTTCCTTCTAATCCCAGACAGTATTCTGCCTTGCCCTTCCATTCCTTTTCCCTTACTTCCTTTCCCTTCCTCCCCCTCTAGTATCTTGTTTATTGTGCAATTGTACATTTGATAATTGATTTGAATTGTTTTTAATTGGTTTATGTGCAATCTTGTAATGTGTATGCCTTTGTGCCAACAGAGCTCCTTCCGCTTCCCTAATGTGCCTGGTTCCTTACAAAATGAGATTTGAAGAAGACTGGTTGAAACAGATCATTCAATATAATGACTGTGCACCGCTGTGATCTGTGTACTGTGCCCCGGTCGGTGTGTGCTCTTATCACCTTCCGTCCTCCTTTCACTCCTCTCGGGCATCTCTAATTGCTGCGTCCATATAATCACCCGGCAACCACTGGGCGTCTGGAGAGACGTAGCGATGATGTACTTCCGGGAGGAGTCATGTGAGATGGTGGCAGGAGCGGGAGCGCCAATCCGGGGGACAGATGAGCTAAACAGCATTTCCACTTCTAATCTCATAAAAGGCATCGCTGGCACAAGGTACACATTTTCCCTGATGAAGCTGACATGATAAGAAACACACAAAACGTACTGTCATAACGTACTTGACGGTTGAGTGCCGGCGTTCACAGGAGATGATGATTTGTGCTGTGAAGAGCGGTGACATACGATGAGACTGTGTAGGCTTGAAGTGACCTAAGGGGACGAATAAATTAAATAAAAAGTAAAAAAAAGTTTTTTAAAAACATGAAAATAATTTAAAAAAAAAAGTTCACATAACCCCCCTTCTCCCTATTGAAAATAAAACTGTATGCAAAAAAAATGCACATATTTGGTATTGCCACATTCAGAAATGCCCGATCTAGAGGAGTGGCCTGCAGCCCCATGTAGAGCCACATTTTACAGGAGCTCCGGTGCTATTTGCTAAAAGCGACGGATTTAAAGTCTTTATAAAGACATTACTTCCAACAAACTTACAGGATTTACTAAGAACAAACTTGAGCCCAAACTGGGCAAAATTGGCTTCAATTGGACCGGAGGAGTACACCAGCAGCCAGAGGAATGTGCTCCCATTCACGGGGACAGAGACTGGTGCCATTACTGGTCACCAACCAGTAATGAGTGCCCACCAAGATCTTGATAACGCGAGGGTCACGAGACAGGCAGCGTAACAAAAAGTCAGCCATGTGCGCCAGACTGTTAACAGGCAAGACTTCAGGGTCCTCACCAACAGCATGACTGGCCATGCTGACCTCATCCTCCACCTCATCCTCCTCCTCCTCTTCCCTGTCCTCTGGCCATCACCACTGAACCGACGGTCTGACGGTTGTGCATGTATTACCGTCAATTCCGCATGAAAGTAGCTCTATTTCATCCTCCTCGTCATAGTCCTCCAATGCACGTTGAGATGAGATGAGGCTGGGCTGTGTGTAATCACCCAGTACAGTTTCTTGCTGCAAGTCATCGTGCTCCGCCTGCAATGCATCGTCTTTGATTTTGATCAGAGAACATTTTAGAAGACAGAGAAGCGGGATGGTGACGCTAATGATGGCGTCATCGCCGCTCACCATCTTGGTGGAGTCCTCAAAGTTTTGGAGGACGGTACATATGTCGGACATCCATGTCCACTCCTGAGGTCTTATGTGTAGAGTTTGAACAGTATAAAGACGGCCTAGTTGATGCTGGTACTCAACAACTACCCTCTTCTGCTCAAAAATCATGACCAACATGTGCAGTGTGGAATTCCAACGCCTGGGGACATCACACACCAGTCTGTGAGCCGGATGCTGCAAACGCTGCTGGAAGCCGGCAAGGCCGGCAGAAGCAGTAGGTGACTTTCTAAAATGGGCACACAGGCAGCGTGCTTTGAAAAGCAGATCAGACAGCTCCGGGTGCGATTTAATAAACCGCTGAACCACGAGGTTGAGCACATATGCCACGCATGGAACATGTGTCAGCTCGCCTGGCCTCAGAGCCACCATAAGGTTCCGGCCATTGTCACACACGACCATGCCAGGCTGTAGGTTCAGCGGTGTGAGCCAGTGGTCTGCCTGCTGTTTCAGAGCTGTCCACAACTCTTTAGCGTTGTGGGGTTTGTCACCTACGCATATTAGCTTCAGCACAGCCTATTGCCGCTTAGCCGAGGCTGTGCTGCAGTGCTTCCAGCTTGGGACTGGTGTGGAGGGTGAAGTGGAGGAAGAGGAGGAGGAGTAGACTGAGGAGCATGACGTGCCAGAGCTGTACACTGTGGGTGAAACCCTGACTGAGTTAGGGCCTGCAATCCTTGGTGTCGGAAGGACGTGTTCTGTCCCAAGCTCAGACTGGGTCCCGGCTTCCAGAATATTAACCCAGTGTGCCATCAGCGAGATGTACCGGCCCTGCCCACAAGCACTTGTCCATGTATCCGTGGCTAGGTGAACTTTGCCTGAAACTGTGTTGTTAAGGGCACATATGATGTTTTGTGACACATGCTTATGTAATGCAGGGATGGCACACCGGGAAAAATAGTGGCGGCTGGGGACCGAGTAACGTGGGACAGCCGCTGCCATCAGGTGGCGGAATGCTTCCGTCTCCACCAGCCTAAAAGGCAACACTTCCAGTGCAAGCAGTCGCGAAATGTGTGCATTTAGAACTGTGGCATGTGGGGCGTTGGCAGCGTATTTGCGCCTGTGTTTCAAAGATTGGTGTATGGATAATTGAACGCTGCGCTGGGACAAGGACGTGGCTGATGATGGTGCTATTTCTGCTTGTGCAAGTACAGGTGAAGGACAGGAGGCATCTTCACCTGCAGTATGGACAGGGGATTGGCTTGCATGCACAACAGTGGAAGACACAGCGGTGTCATCCGCAGACACTGCTCCTGGACTCTGCTGTACATCCCACAAAGTCGGGTGCTTTGCTGCCATGTGCCTGATCATGCTGGTGGTGGTCAGGCTGCTAGTTTTGCTATCCCTGCTGATACTGGCATGACAGGTGTTTCAAATTATCTGCAGACACCTTAACAAACAGCCATACTCGGGAAGACCTAACAGTTGTACTGGCAACTTCACTCATGTTGTTGTTCCGGGGAACGGTTGCCTGACTTCTGCATGCGGCCACCACGCTGCTTCTTCCGCCCTGTTGTGATGCTATGCCTAACTTCCCCTGTGCACTACTGTCCTCGCTCTGCATGTCCTCCTGCCAGGTTGGATCAGTTACTGGATCATCCACCACGTCGTCTTCTACTTCCGCAGCCTGGTCCTCCTCCTGACTTTTTGGCAATTGTGTCTCATCATCGTCCACTTCTTGTTGAGACACGTTCCCATTGTTGCCTTCGTGAGACCGTGGCTGCTCAAATATTTGGGCATCGGTACAGACTATCTCCTCATGACCCACTTCAACTGGAGCTGGCGAGAGGCCAGAATCTAATGGATAAGTGAACAGCTCTTCAGAGTGTCCAAGTGTGGGATCAGTTAATTCCGGGGCCGGGCACTCGGCATGGTGGGAGGAAGGAGTATCAAGTGTGGAATGTGCGGTCCAGTCTCACGGCTACTGACACTTGACCGTGTGGAAGACAGGGTATTTGTGGTGGTGCCAATCTGACTGGAAGCATTATCCGCTATCTAACTAACAACCTGTTGACACTGGTCTTGGTTTAGTAGTGGAGTACTGTTGCGGTCCCCTATAAATTGGGACAGGAAGGTCGAGCGAGATTATGTGAGCGTTTGTCGTGGCGCAATTTGAGCTTGCACACGGGCTCGGCCTTTGCCTGCACCACCATCATGTCAAGTTCCTTGTCCCTTGCCACCAGCTTTGCGCATTTTCAATGTTGTGCTGACTGTATACAGCTAGATGAAGGCATCCAAGATTTGGCTTTTAGCACGACACTGAGATTTGAGATTAAGGCCCTGCAGGTGGACTAGTAAGACACAAACGCTGACAACAATAGCGAGTCTTTTTGCGTATCCTAATTTGCTCTGCAACCTACTCCTGCCGCACACAAATGTTAGATGAATTCAGACAAGAGTTGGTTTTTAGCACGACACTGAGATTTGATATTAAGGCCCTGCAGGTGGACTAGTCAGACACTAACGCTGACAACAATAGCGAGTCTTTTTGCGTATCCTAATTTGCGCTGCAACCTACTCCTGCCGCACACAAATGTTAGATGAATGCAGACAAGAGTTGGTTTTTAGCACGACACTGAGATTTGAGATTAAGGCCCTGCAGGTGGACAAGTCAGACACAAACGCTGACGAGAATAGCGAGTTTTTTGGCTTATCCTAATTTACGCTGCAACCTACTGTAGCTGCATTAAGATGCTGAATGAGTGCTGACAAGATTTGTTTTTTAGCACGACACTGACATTTGAGATTAAGGCCCTGCAGGTGGATTAGTCGTACACAAACGCTGACAAGAATAGCGAGTTTTTTGGCGTATCTTAATTGACGCTAAAACCTACTCCTGCCTATAGTGAGCTAAATTAATCCCTAAAAGCACTGTTTTGGGATGGATGGATGAGATGTCCAACCTGTACACCAGCCCCAGATGTGATGCAGGCTGATATACTGGCACAACGAAGTTGGTATATACCCTGCCTGCCTGTATACAGCTCTATTAGTACTGAGAAGGACTGTTGTGGTAATTAGACTGGCAGCCCTGCGCCTACACCAGCTGAAAGGCCACAAATCTGTTCCTCAATCAGCAGCAGCTCTTCCTACACTGACTGTCTGTGGAGCAGAGTGACGAGCACAGCACGGTCAGGTCTTATAAAGACCTGATGACGCTGTGCGGCCAGCTAATCACTGTAATGCCACAACCAACATGGCTGTGGCATGACAGTGTCTGTCAGCCAATCCCTGCATGTGGGCTGGCTCTGTAAAGAGCGCCAAAATGCAGGGAGGTGGACCCCGAGCATAGCAAGAGTATCGCGAGATTGCTCACCGAGTACCCCGAGTACCGAGATATTCGTGCGAGTACCGAGTAGTGACAAGCATACTCGCTCATCCCTAGTGAACATATATATATATGTGTTTACATGCCAATGCACATATGAAACACATATATGATATAAAACCACATGAAAGACCACTAAAAAATACTACATTCAACATTTCGCCACATTATCTATATTAAGATTCAAGCCTTCTGGGGCCAATGTGCCCAGCTTGAAGATCCAATAACTCTCTTTTCTTATGAGACTTGTTAGACGGTCAGGATCTTTACTCTCAATATGATCAAGGATGGTCAATCTAATTAGAGTGGAGTCCCTCTGACGGACTGCACTAAAGTGTCTTGACACACTGTGCAATTGGTATCCTATTTTTATATTATGTCTGTGCTTGTTTAACCTAGCATGCATGGTCTGCACAGTGCGGCCCACATACTGTAGGCCGCATGTGCATTCCAGCATGTAAACTACATATATAGACTGACGAGTCAGTCTGTGTTTGATGGGGAAAACAACACCTGTGATTCTTGAGGTGAAGCTTTTTGCCCCATCAACGATGGTGTAACAGCACAGGCATTTAGATGTATCACACATGTAGCATCCCCAATCAGAACTATTAGTTGTTTGTACAGTTCTTTCTTTAGAAGTCATATTACTGGGTGCTACTAAATTACGTAAGCATTTAATTTTCTTATAAATTATCACGGGTTTGTCCGGAATGTGGTCTAAAATGAACCAATACTTATCAAGTAAGTTATGTATGAGGGTAAAGGGCTGGCAAAATGTAGTCACCATGCTCCATTTATTAAATCTTGATATTGTTGTTGTCTGTTCCAATCTTTTTTTGATCACTATCTCCACACAGGATTCCTGAGAATGGCCCTTGGTTTTTTCAAACGCACCCATCAAAAGTTTTTTAGGATAACATTTTTCAAAAAATCTACCACGCAGAACAAGCGCCACTTTTTGATAGTCTGAATCGTTTATGCAATTTTTTCGGACCCTCCAATATTGGCCATATGGCACATTCTGAATCCAACTGGGGAGGTGTACACTGTCGAACCTCAAATAACTGTTGACATCAACAGATTTAAAAAAGAGTCAATGTGGACAACCCCCCAAGGTCATCGAAACGCACCAATAGGTCCAAAAATTGGAGGGCCGCTTTTGAGAGGGATGCCGTAAAGAATAACCCCCAGGTATTGTTGTTACGTTCACTAACAAAGGATAACGCCTCATCCTCTGTGTTCCCCCCATATGAAAAGAGGTCGTTTATGTACCGGTGGTATAGTATGATATGACCTTCAGCCGAGGTGGACTGCACAATGGAGACAAATTCAAAGGCATCCATAAACAGTTTGGTGTAACTGGGTGTGAACCTCGTCCCCATCGTGCAGCCCCTCAGCTGCCGGTACACAGACTTTTCAAAGGTAAAGATGTTGCTTTCCGATATAAACCTAATAGCTGTTAGTAAAAAGATCCTTTGCTCAACCGGTAAGGTATCATCAAGGGATAGATAATTGTCTACTGCTCAAAGACCGAATTCATGGGAAATATTACTATAAAGAGCTGTAACATCCAAGGTTAGCAGTGAATACCCTTTTCTGGGGGGTATATCCCTGAGCTCTTTAATCAGTTGTGTAGAGTCCTTCAGATAAGAGGGCAATCCAACCACATATTTCTGTAAATGGATATTTACAAGTTATGGAATTCACCCCAGAAATAATAGGACGGCCGGGGGAATTGGCAAAGACCTTATGTAATTTCAGAAGGAAATAGAAGTATGGTGTTTTATATTGGGGACTATCAAGAAAGTTTGTATTTTTTATTTAACAAGCCTTTAGAGTGGGCATCTTTAATCAACATATTATATTTCAAATAGATAGCAATCGATGGATCATGGTCAAACAGCTCATAGAAATCCTTGTCTCCCAAAATCCTATTTCCTTTGTTAATGTACCAATGAAGACAATGTTCATGAGGACAATGCCCCCCCCCCCCCTTATCCGCACTCTTAATAAATAGACTTTCATTCTCACGGAGGGTAATGATAGCCTTCCTTTCCCCTAGGGTTAAATTATCCTTCTTTTTAGAAGTAACTAAAGAATGCATTTCTTTGAGGACCAGTTGCTGAAAGGTCTCAAGGTGTGACCCTTTGTAGTGTAAAGGGTAAATTTTACTAGGTTGTCCCTTCAGATCTACATGTATTGTGTTTCTTACAATGGAGGCATCATTTTGTTGGTTAGTTTGCACTCTCAATTTACTCCTATCGTCCAATAAAAAATGGTGTTGCACATTGATTTTTTTAAAAAATCATTAAGATTCCAATATAAGAAAAAGGAGTTTAATGACGAGGTGGGGCAAAAAGATAACCCTTGTCTCAAAAGGGATATCTTGTCGTTAGACAATTTGTGATTTGACATTGTTGAATTAGATTGTATCTGATTTAATTCACCTTCTGCTTTTTTTGAAGGAAATCTGGGATTAATATTTGTTCTCTTTGCTGTTCCTGTTCCCCCTTTGCATCCCCGCTCCCTCTTTTTTCCCCTTTTTCTTTTTGGCTGATGTCCCAGAGCCACCTGACAAAACTGAGTGATCTTGGTATCCCTCATTATGGGATTAGAATTTATCACAGGACCAGGGGTATCGATGTCAGATACTTGGGAGATACAAGTGGGGGTGGGGGTGATGATATTAGGTCTATCGTACAATTATCTTTAATAGAGGGGTATAATTCATGGAAACTATTTATATTGGTGTTTACTATAACCTGTTCAGTATTATTCTTTTCTAAATCTGAGTCTAATAAGGTCCTCCTGATCCCCCTGAACCTTCTTAGCCCTAGCGCTCTACAGACCGATAAATCATCGCTTCATCTTAGTATAATGGAGCACGGTGACATCACTACTGCACGACTACTATGCTGAGATGTGTAGAGCACAGGACGGTCACACAGAGACTATAGTAGCAGTTTAACAGATGAGAGGTGAGTATTTATTTATTTAATCAGTGAGTACAAGGTGGCCTAAGGACTATGTGGGGACTGCATACATGAGGCGGCATTAAAATATAAGGAGGGATATGAGTCTGTATATATGGGGGCTGTGTTATAGTATATGGAAGGATATGAGGCTGCACATGTGGGAGATGCACTATTATACAGTATATAGAGGGATATGAGGCTGCATTATAATATATGAAGGGATATGAGGGTGCATAATTGAAGGACTATTGGGTGTGCATTATATTAATTGGCGGACTATGGGGTGTACTATAATACATGACGGAACATGGGGTGTATTATAATAATTGGAGGACTATGGAGGCAACTTTTTACATAGAAGACTCTGGGAGCTGCATTGTATGAATTGGAGGACTATGGGGGTGCTGTATAATAATTGGAGGACTATGGTGACTACCTTATACTTGTAGGATTATGGTGTTGCATTATAATAATTGGAGGACTTTGGGAGATCTTTCAAAGGGGGAACTATGAGGGTTTATTGCAGAATATGAAGGACTATGGGGGTGCATTATAATACATAGAGCATTATGGATGCTGTATTAAAATATATGGATGAATATGGTGGTACATTATAATAATTGGAGGACTATTGGGGCTACCTTATACTTGAACTACTATAGGGGAGCATTATAAAACATAGAGAACCATTGAAGGTGCATTATTCGATATGGAGGACTATGGATGGCACATTAAAGTGTATGGAAGGCTGTGTGGGACCTATTATACTGCATGAAATTCTATGTGGTGGCCATTATCATATTTGGAGGGCTATAAGAGAGCCTTTATACTTTATATTGGGTTCTTTGAAGGTCATTATGTTGTAAGCAAGCAATTGTACAGTGTGAAAGTTTGTGTGAGGTCCATCACACTGTGCAGATGGCATACTGTATATATGCCCATTATACTTCGTGGAGGGCTGTGAAGGGTAATATTTGGGGATCATACTGTGTTGTGGGTCATCATATTGTGCCAAGGCAGTTGAGGGAGGTACAGTATTGTCATCATGCTGTATGTGGAAGGTATTGTGGGGAATCACACAGTGTTTGTGGGGTACTTTTGTAGGGATTTTACTTTATGGCTGCAATGAAAAGGGAATCCAGGGGCTACAATAGAAGGAAAATTACTTTGAATGGTGTGCAAATTTCTGAGATATATTGTTACATCATCCATATGAATATTATTATTTATTTTTATTTAGAAGGGGGGGGCAATTAGAAACTCTGCTAAGGGACCTCATGATTTCTATGTACGTGCCTGGTTAGAGGCATATGATGGGTTTTGTTTTTTGATGGATAATGTTATGTATTCAGTGAAACTATTTTTCTATCTATCTATCTATCTATCTATCTATCTATCTATCTATCTACTAGAAAGAGACCTTGCAGCACTCAGCTGCTACCAATGATGTACATATAATTCAAACATAAAACTCCCAGGAGTCAAAGCCAAAGTGAAATGCAGTTTTATTAAAACAACACTATGTAAAAATGACAATGTCAACAGGTACACAGAGGTAGGACCACATGTAAATCAAAATTGCACTGATAAAAGCCAATCCTCAATGTAAAAGGCAAATGCCAACCCAATCATAGTGCTTCAACAAAGGAATGCACAAGCATACAAATTGAGGATGGAACAAATACACAATTCATGGGTCCATACCTTACTGCGACCGCCCCCTGACGCGTTTCGCACCAGCTTCTTCTGAGGAGTGGCTGGCTCCATTACTGCAATGTGCACCCTCGTTGCAAACAGGTGATCTAGGGTCTAGATGGTGTCCGCCCACTTAGTAGTGGGGTAGGGTGGACAAGGAGGGCTTGGGTGTCAGCGATAGGACTCGTCGGACCTGAAGTCACTTTGTCGCAGTCGACGAGCAAGCAGACATTGGCCAATGTGTGTACTAAGAACTTCAGATTTAAAAAAAATTTGAATTTTGAGTTTTTTGAAAAAAACGTAAGTTTTTAATTTTTTCTCATATATACAGTTAGGGCCAGAAATATTTGGACAGTGACACAATTTTGGTGAGTTGGGCTCTGCATGCCACCACATTGGATTTGAAATGAAACCTCTACAACAGAATTCAAGTGCAGATTGTAACGTTTACTTTGAAGGGTTGAACAAAAATATCTGATAGAAAATGTAGGAATTGTACACATTTCTTTACAAACACTCCACATTTTAGGAGGTCAAAAGTAATTGGACAAATAAACATAACCCAAACAAAATATTTTTATTTTCAATATTTTGTTGCGAATTCTTCGGAGGCAATCACTGCCTTAAGTCTGGAACCCATGGACATCACCAAACGCTGGGTTTCCTCCTTCTTAATGCTTTGCCAGGCCTTTACAGCCGCAGCCTTCAGGTCTTGCTTGTTTGTGGGTCTTTCCGTCTTAAGTCTGGATTTGAGCAAGTGAAATGCATGCTCAATTGGGTTCAGATCTGGTGATTGACTTGGCCATTGCAGAATGTTCCACTTTTTTGCACTCATGAACTCCTGGGTAGCTTTGGCTGTATGCTTGGGGTCATTGTCCATCTGTACTATGAAGCGCCGTCCAATCAACTTTGCAGCATTTGGCTGAATCTGGGCTGAAAGTATATCCCGGTACACTTCAGAATTCATCCGGCTACTCTTGTCTGCTGTTATGTCATCAATAAACACAAGTGACCCAGTGCCATTGAAAGCCATGCATGCCCATGCCATCACGTTGCTTCCACCATGTTTTACAGAGGATGGGGTGTGCCTTGGATCATGTGCCGTTCCCTTTTTTCTCCAAACTTTTTTCTTCCCATCATTCTGGCACAGGTTGATCTTTGTCTCATCTGTCCATAGAATACTTTTCCAGAACTGAGCTGGCTTCTTGAGGTGTTTTTCAGCAAATTTAACTCTGGCCTGTCTATTTTTGGAATTGATGAATGGTTTGCATCTAGATGTGAACCCTTTGTATTTACTGTCATGGAGTCTTCTCTTTACTGTTGACTTAGAGACAGATACACCTACTTCACTGAGAGTGTTCTGGACTTCAGTTGATGTTGTGAACGTGTTCTTCTTCACCAAATAAAGTATGCGGCGATCATCCACCACTGTTGTCATCCGTGGACGCCCAGGCCTTTTAGAGTTGCCAAGCTCACCAGTCAATTCCTTTTTTCTCAGAATGTACCCAACTGTTGATTTTGCTACTCCAAGCATATCTGCTATTTCTCTGATGAGATTTTTTCTTTTTTTTCAGCCTCAGGATGTTCTGCTTCACCTCAATTGAGAGTTCCTTTGACCGCATGTTGTCTGGTCACAGCAACAGCTTCCAAATGCAAAACCACACACCTGGAATCCACCCCTGACCTTTTAACTACTTCATTGATTACAGGTTAACGAGGGAGACGCCTTCAGAGTTAATTGCAGCCCTTAGAGTCCATTGTCCAATTACTTTTGGTCCCTTGAAAAAGAGGAGGCTATGCATTACAGAGCTATGATTCCTAAACCCTTTCTCCGATTTGGATGTGGAAACTCTCATATTGCAGCTGGGAGTGTGCACTTTCAGCCCATATTATATATATAATTGTATTTCTGAACATGTTTTTGTAAACAGCTAAAATAACAAAACTGGTGTCACTGTCCAAATATTTCTGGCCCTAACTGTATATAGCTTGTCAGCATATGTACATCATTGGTAGCAGCTGAGTGCTGCAAGGTCTCTTTCTAGTATATTGATCCAGCATCCCTGCTGGCACCAGTTCACATTGTTTGTGAGTGCTGTGCAGTTTTTTTTCTCTTTTTTTTTTCTCTTTTTTTTTTTTCTCTTTTTTTTCTCTTTTGTATCGTGTGGAGTGGCTGGCTCCATTACTGCAATGTGCACCCTCGTTGCAAACAGGTGATCTAGGGTCTAGATGGTGTCCGCCCACTTAGTAGTGGGGTAGGGTGGACAAGGAGGGCTTGGGTGTCAGCGATAGGACTCGTCGGACCTGAAGTCACTTTGTCGCAGTCGACGAGCAAGCAGACATTGGCCAATGTGTGTACTAAGAACTTCAGATTTAAAAAAAATTAGAATTTTGAGTTTTTTGAAAAAAACGTAAGTTTTTAATTTTTTTCTCATATATATAGCTTGTCAGCATATGTACATCATTGGTAGCAGCTGAGTGCTGCAAGGTCTCTTTCTAGTATATTGATCCAGCATCCCTGCTGGCACCAGTTCACATTGTCTGTGAGTGCTGTGCAGTTTTTTTTTCTCTTTTGTATCTATCTATCTATCTATCTATCTATCTATCTATCTATCTATCTATCTATCTATCAACAGAAAACAGAAAAAACTGCACTCAAAGACATAGTGTGAACTGGTGCCAGCAGGGATGCTGGATCAAAAAACAAGAAAAAATTTCTCTGCAGCATTCAGCTACTACCAATAATGCACACATGCTAACAAGCGGTATATGAGGAAAAAATTAAAAACATACGTTTTTTTAAAAAAACTCAATATTCTTATTTTTTTATTTTCTGAGGTTCTTGGTACATACTGTACATTGGCCAATGTCTGTTTGCTCATCAACCACGACACGGTAACCTCAGGTCTGATGAGTCCTATGCTGACATCCCTGTCCTCCTTGTCCTCCCTGTCCCACTTCTAAGTGGGTGGACACCATCTCAACCTCAAACCACCTGCTAGCATGTGTGCATTATTGGTAGTAGCTGAGTGCTGCAGAGAAATTTTTTCTGGTTGTTTGATCCAGCATCCTTGCTGGCACCAGTTCACACTATGTCTTTGAGTGCTGTGTAGTTTTTTCTTTTTTTTTGTCTAATATGTGGAGCTCCTGGCTCTATGTCTGCACTTACCACCCTCATCGCCCACAGGTGGTCTGAGGTTGAGATGGTGTCCACCCACTTAGAAGTGGGACAGGGAGGACAAGGAGGACAAAGATGTCAGCATAGGACTCATCAGACCTGAGGTCACCGTGTCGTGGTTGCTGAGCAAACAGACATTGGCCAATGTATGTACCAAGAACCTCAGAAAATAAAAAAATAAGAATATTGAGTTTTTTTTAAGAAAACGTACATTTTTTATTTTTTCCTCATATACCGCTTGTTAGCATGTGTGCATTATTGGTAGTAGCTGAGTGCTGCAGAGAATTTTTTTCTGGTTGTTTGATCCAGCGTCCCTGCTGGCACCAGTTCACACTATGTCTTTGAGTGCTGTGCAGTTTTTTCAGTTTTTTTGTCTAATATGTGGAGTTGCTGGCTCCATGTCTGCACTTGGCACCCTCATCGCCCACAGGTGGTCTGAGGTTGAGATGGCGTTCACCCACTTAGAAGTGTATATACAACGTACATACATTGCGGAAGTGAAATTAAGTAAAAGCAAGGGTTAAAAATAAAAAATATGTATTATCACCTTTCCAGTGATCCCCGATGCCTCCATCAAGCTCTCGATGGTTACAGGACATGGCAAGGCGGGGATACCCGATCAGCGTCATCGGTCACATGATCGCAGTTACCACAGTAACCGGTCATATGACCCGATCAGCTGATCGGGTTGCCACGCAACGCCAGGTCCTGTAACCATCAAGAGCTTGATGGAGGCGTCGGGGGATCGCTGGAAAGGTGAGAATACATATCTATTATTTTTAGCCCTTGCTTTTACTTAATTTCGCTTCCGCAATATATGTATACATTGCAGAAGTGAAATTGCCCCGCTTGCCTCCAGTCCTGTTTCTGTGTCCGGACCTGTGAAAATCACAGCCCCGGACACAGAAATAGCACCATTAAGCACACCTCTAATGCTCTCCTTTCCTGTCCGTGGGGTCCTGCAAAAAGTATGTATATACATTGCGGAAGTGAAATTAGATGGTTAGGAGCAGTTTTAGTGTACTGAGCATGCTCAGTAAACTAAAATCGGGTCCGAGAAACGATCAGCTGTTTTCTCGGACCCGTGCTCCATAGTCCCCCATGTTAAAGGCCGTGGATCATGTCGGATCTGATTGTGTCCGATTTGGTCCGCTGTGCCCAAAATCGGAGCAGTTTCCGATTTTGGGCACAGTAAAAAATCAGACACAATTAGATCCGACACAAAGCGGATGCCTTTAAGGGAAAATCTGATGTGATCCGATGCCCATAGGGATACATGGGGGCCAAATCGGATCCGTGGCTCAGTTTTACAACGGACGGCCACGGATCCTAAAAAATTGCAATGTGAAAGCGGCCTAAGTAAAGCGAAAAAGATGTATTTTTGGCTATGCTTTTTTCAGTGGTAAAATAATGTGATGATTTTGATGAATGGGTCATTTAGTGTGCAACAATGCCAATTACCATATGTGTATTTTTTTTTTACTTATGTTTTTGCATAAACAAAGCATTTCTAGTTGTAAAATAGCTCTCCATTATATTTGTAACTATTTTTTTTTTAAATATATATATATATTTTTACAATTTTTTTGTGCTTGTTTTCTGCATATGCTTTGCTTAATCTCATTATGAAAATTCAACTTTAAAGGGAACCTGTCACCCGATTTTTGGAATCTCCCGCCCTCTACACCTCTTTGCACCGGCCGGGCGTCACATCCGGCGCGGTGCATTATGGGCTTGATCACGTGATCGGCCCCGTGATCATGCGCGGAGCCGGGGCCGATCACGTGATCAAGCCCATAATGCACTTGGGCCGATCACGTGACGGCCCCATAATGGACTAGGGCCGATCACGTGACGGCCCATAATGCACCGCGCCGGATGTGACGCCCGGCAGGTGCAAAGAGGTGTAGAGGGTGGGAGATTCCAATTAATGGGGCAGAGTAGACACAGAATAATGCCGCCCAGCGGGGCGTGCATTACACCACAAAGGTGTGCTGAAGGAAGTGAGGCCACGCCTACCCAGTCCCCCAACCTCGGGGACTGCAGTAAGTTTATACTTATTTTACACATCTTTCATAGGGCCACTTTAGATCAGAAAGGGATAGATAAGCAGCTGCTAGGAAGGTGTAGGGACAGCTAGAGATAGTGTTGGGTGACAGGTTCCCTTTAACTTATATGATTGGTGGTGTAAGGGTATGTGCAGATGATCTAGAAAAACTGCATCCAAGACACAGTGTCTCCGGACTTGAAAGAAGCCGCGGGTGAACACAGGGTGAATGCAGTTGCCCTGTGCCCACAATCTGCATTTGGGTCAGGGTGGCTTTTCCCTACATTCACCTGCTGAGATCGCTTCCAATTCCGCAGCAATAAATTAACATGCGGAGATGCGGAAGTGCGACAACCCGCACTGCAGGTGAGATAACACTTCATACAATACAAGCACGGGATTTCCAGAAAATCATCTACAGTGCTTGTATTGTTGAATGCAGCTTTTTAGATGCAGCGGTAATATGCTGCGCTCAAAACGCTACTAATACTGAACCTGTACATGCAGCCTAATACTCTGCAATCAAACCCTTCTCAGATGGGAAGATGGAGAAAGAAATTTATCCCTCTTCACCATTCTCAGTCGGTGGAAATTGCCTGCACTCATATGTCATCCATGTGAAATTCAATGGTTTCGACAGACTCATTGACATATATGGCCAAGTGATCCAAATATCAGAGCAAACTCGGGCACATAGAAACTTTTTCCTCAGATTGAACCATTCTGAGAAAAAAAACGAATGTACCATGACCCCAATTGGACTGAAAACATAACTATCTGCACAAACCCTAATGGTACCTTTACATGCCGCCACAGAGGGCAGCAACAGTCAGGCACCGCACGTGCGCGTTTTCAACGGTTGCTAACGGTGCCTCATGCCGCATATACATGCCGCCACAAGGAGCTCCACAGAAGGTATTTTCGTCCCCCGGAAGTGCCGACGGGTGCCGCGGGTTACCTTCTGTGGAATACCTTCCCTGGTTTACATGCCGCCACCACAAGGGAATATGGGCGTACATATTGCGCGCCGCAAGGACATAGGCGTGACAGAGTAGTGTATTACGTGACACTCGTACGGTGATTGGACAATGCAATAGCATTATGATTGGCCAGCGCAGGAAGGCTGGCTAATACATGACGCCATTGCAAATGTGGAGTGTGACTTGTCAGCTCGCTGAATATGGCGCCCTGTGCATGGATAGCCAATGGTTACACAGTAGCCCAAACCAATGATAGCTGATGGGGTGTGGTATACATGACGCTGTGGCACGCCCCAAGGAATTCACTAGGGCACGCAAATACCTTGCATGTGCCCGGATTACACGCTGCCACCATAGGGATTATGCCTGCTTGTTTTTTAGCACAGCTCAAACACAGGTGTCCAAAGACACAGGAAGGAACTTCCTGAATTACACGTCGCCACTTTGCGGTCTTTTCAAGGCAAAAGGCACACATTGTTTATTTGCTGCGTATTTTCATGCGAGTGCTATTGCAGTTTTTGTAGCCAAAACCACGAGTGGCTGATTAAAACCAGCAGTGGGTGATTAAATACAGAAGTGCAGAAGTGGAGCACTTGTTTCTATTAGACATTTCCTCTGATTGTTCCACTCCTGGTTTTGGCTACAAAAACTGCAACAGCACTCGCGTAAAAATATGTAGCAAATACGCAGTGTGTGAACACACCATTAGGCTGGTTTCACACTGCAGTTTTCCCTGATCAGGTTCGATCAGGTTTGTGTGCCAAAACCAGGAATGTCTCCAAAACTCAGAACAGGTGTCAATCTTTCAATTATAGTTTTTCTCTGTTCCTCTCCTGGTTCCTCTCCTGGTTTTGGCACACAAACCTGATCGGACCTGATCAGGGAAAAAAACTGCAGTGTGAAACCAGCCTTACATGTCACCATAGCAGCCATGGCAACCATCCACAACTTGCAATCATGTGATGCTAATGGGATTAAAGAGAGAACCCCCTCCCTGAAAAAATGACAGTACGGTCGAAATGTTGGCAACCTTGAAATTGTTCCAGAACGTGAACTATTTCTCCCAGAAAATTATTGCAGTTACAAATTTTCTTATACAAATTTATTTCCTTTGTGTTTTGGAACAACACAAGAAAAAGAAGGCTAATTGAACATAATCTCAGAAGAAAAGAAAATATACATCTTAACATTTTATTTGCTATTGCCAGCTAGTATTTTATTTTGTGTTGCATACATTTGTATTAACTTCATATTTCCTATTATATTTTTTACATTAGTTCAGTAACTTTTCACATGATTTGTTTCATTTGTCTTATTATCATAGTATCTCTTAGCTCTAAGCAGGTATAGTTTTACAAATTAAAAATCTTTATTTTGAAGAACGTTTTACATTTCCAGTGCACATGCAATCCATCATTTGCTCTGACATCTCTAGTTCAAGCACTACATGACTCTATTGTCCATCATCACTCTTGAGTTTCTCTTCTCTTCCCATTTTTGTCAATCACTTGGTTCCCATGCCTTTTCTCTTCTACTCACAGAACACTTCATCTTTCTAAATTTATTATCACTTTCATGTTAGGTTTACCAAAAGTATGATACAATTATGGAGGGTCATTAAGATCATTAGGGAACCTGTACTAAGGTTTTTGTACCGTAAACCAAGAACAATATGTAATGCAGATTAAATTTAAATCTTCTTATTTGTTCTCCTTGCTTCCAATTTTTAAAGTAATCTCTAAGTCTATTGTTATGAAAATGAAGTGCAAGTGTAGCTCTCTGTAGCTTTTGATACTGTTGACCACCATCTCCTACTCTCTATGCTCTATCGGCATAAAGATCATGGCTCTCTCCTGGTTCTCTTCCAATCTTTCTGAGGACTTCTTCAGTGTATCATTTGCTGTTTCCACTTCTTCTCCTCTTCCTCTCACTATTGGGGTCCCTTAGGGTTCGATTCTTGGCCCTCTTCTCTTCTCTCTGTACACAGCACCTATTGGACAGATCATCAACAAATTTGTCTTCAAGTACCATCTTTATGCTGATTACACAAAACTATACACTTCATCCCCTGACCTCAGCCTCGCTATACTACAGGACACCAGTGACTATCTGTCTGCAGTTTCCAATGTCATGTCTACTCTTTATGTAAAACTCAACCTTTCCAAAAGTGAACCTCTTCTGCTCCCGGCGTCTACTCACCTACCTAAATCTGACATTTGCCCCTCGTTGTGTGGCACCAAAATAACGCCTAGGCAGCAGGACTGTATGAGTGTTATGTTGACGCTGATCTTTCCTTCACCCCATATATACAATCTCTCGCCCACCTCCTGTCATTTGCACCTGATGAACATTCCTAGAATCCACCCATTTCTCACCATGCTAACAACAAAAACCCTCACTGTGACCCTGATCTACTCCCACCTTCTTTATTAATTGGCCTCCTCCTCACTAGACTTTCCCCTCTCCAGTCCATCTTTAATTTCAGCAGCCAGGGTCAACCATCTAGCTAACTGATACTTGGATGCTTCCACTCTGTGCCAGGCATTGCACTTGCTGCTCATACATTATAGGATCCAATTCATATTGATTGTTCTCACCTTCAAAGCTCTTAGCAGTGCAGAACACCACTACCTCTCTACCCTCATCTCTGTTTATCACCCTACCTGTTCTCTTCACTCTGGAAGCAACTTTAGACTAACATTTGCACTAATCTGAACCTCCCACTCCCAACTCCAAGACATCTCCCAAGTTGCACGAATTCTCTGGAATGCACTACCCCAATAAATGAGGACTATCCACAACTTACACAGTATTAGGATCTCCCTAAAAACACCTGTCCTTTGGACGGCCTATCATGCTATCGAATCCAAGTCATTTGACATATCCTATTCACTGTTTCTCTGAACATAACTTTCTGTTAAACTCCACCAGACCCAATCGTATAGCCTGCAGAATATGTTGATGCTATAGAGGTAAAAATTATTATTTTTATAAGACTTGACCCTCCACTTACAGCTCTGTCTCTTTTCATATTTATTTGCCTGTCATCATATAAGGCTAGCTTCACACCACGGTTTTTGGAATCTTGTTCTGTCCAGTTTTAACAGCACAGACCAGGATCCAGTTTTGCCTCCCATGTATCCCTATGGTGCCGGATTGGTCATATTTGGCCATCCAGTTTTGTGTATTCTATGCCTGATTTGTTTTTGTCCGGTTTTTCACCGTCCCCAAAATCGGAGACTGCAACTTTTTTGGGCTCCGATGAAAAATCTGGACAAAACCAGACAGAAACAGATATGTCTCAGTCTGTCACATTTAACATGGGAGTCTATGGGCGCCGAATTCGGGGGAAAAGCAGAATCATTTCCTGGATCTGTTTTTTTGCATTGTGCCTGCTCAGAATGCTTTCCATGGTCCTGAATGCAGATATCTGTGCAGGAAATTCTCTCGCTCTCTCTGCATTTCTGTTCAAAAACTAATCCTGTAAAAAACATGATCCGGGACCATATTTGACAACACTTACCACACATCCTGTCTTATCCATTTCTGCCCGGGTGGTCCTGCAAAAAACAGGATCCACACGGACAGGCAAAAATCGTGGTGTGAAGCTAGCCTTAGCCTCTTGACTGACTAGTCACTCTTGACTCCCCCACTCTCAAATGTGCAAGTAGAACAAAATTGATGCCAAACAATCTACCTACTGCCTATTGTGAAATAATAAAATGTGCTCACTTTCAATTAAAGGTAACTACCATTATTTATTGAAAGAGCCATTATTGATTGGTTATGGGCACAAAATGCAAATTTGTTTCAAAAATTAAATGTATCACGTGACAGGACACAGCAGGAAACAAAGGGCAAAATTGTTGGAACATACCATAAAAAAATTATTGGAATTCCATAAATGCAATTTTCATTTAAAACAATTTTACTTTTTTTTTTTAATTTGTAATCGTTGTATGAAGAGGGTGAAATTGCATATTACCAGAATAATACTTGGTTCTGGATTGGTGATGGTTTTAAAGAGTGAACATGTTTAGCTGGCTCTAGTTTTTGTGATATCAAAGAATTTTCTTTTTACTTCTACCTATGCATAAAAGAGTCAGTACTTTTAAACATTGCTATTTTAGCAAATATGTGCTGAATATTTTGTTATGCCAATATTCTGTTACTAGCTGTAGTACCCAGCTACGCCCGGGCTAATAAATAACTGCTGTTAGCTATAACATAATAGAATTTGAATATGTCATATTAATGACCTGTAGGAAAATAGAAGCTGAGCTGTGATTGATTGCTATAGGCAGCCTAATAAATCTCCAGCCAACAGTAAACCCTCCCCCTGGCCAGGCAGTATATGTTACCTCACGCATACACATAATAGACAGCTCATGTGACTGACATCTGCCTTAATTCCCTATATGGCACATGTGTTGCACATTGGCTGTTTTTAATCAGATGTTTATGTTTGGAAAATAAAGATAGCACACGTATGAGGCGAGTTGTGTGAGGTGATTTGTGCACATCTGTGTCTGTCTGTGTGGTGTGTGTGTCCCTGGGGTGTGTATGTGTGTGTCCCTGTGGGGGGTCTGTGTGGTGTGTGTCTCTGTTGTGTGTGTCTCTTTGTGGTGTGTGTGTGTCCCTGTGGGGTGAGTGCATGTGCCCCTATAGGGTGTGTATGTGTGTGTCCCTGTGGGAGGGGTCTGTGTGGTGTGTGTCTCTGTTGTGTGTGTCTCTTTGTGGTGTGTGTGTGTCCCTGTGGGGTGAGTGCATGTGTCCCTATAGGGTGTATATGTGTGTGTATCCCTGTGGGGGGGTGTCTGTGTGGGGTGTGAGTGTCTCTGTGTTGTGTGTGTCTCTTTGTGGTGTGTGTTTGTCCCTGTGGGGTGAGTGCATGTGCCCCTATAGGGTGTGTATGTGTGTGTCCCTGTGGGGGGTCTGTGTGGTGTGTGTCTCTGTTGTGTGTGTCTCTTTGTGGTGTGTGTGTGTCCCTGTGGGGTGAGTGCATGTGTCCCTATAGGGTGTATATGTGTGTGTGTGTCCCTGTGGGGGGGGTGTCTGTGTGGGGTGTGAGTGTCTCTGTGTTGTGTGTGTCTCTGTGTGGTGTGTGTGTGTCCCTGAGGGGTGAGTGCATGTGTCTCTATAGGGTGTGTATGTGTGTGTGTCCCTGTGGTAGGGTCTGTGTGATGTGTGTGTGTGTCTCTTTGTGGTGTGTGTGTCCCTGTGGGGTGAGTGCATGTGCCCCTATAGGGTGTGTATGTGTGTGTCCCTGTGGGGGGTCTGTGTGGTGTGTGTCTCTGTTGTGTGTGTCTCTTTGTGGTGTGTGTGTGTCCCTGTGGGGTGAGTGCATGTGTCCCTATAGGGTGTATATGTGTGTGTGTGTCCCTGTGGGGGGGGTGTCTGTGTGGGGTGTGAGTGTCTTTGTGTTGTGTGTGTCTCTGTGTGGTGTGTGTGTGTCCCTGAGGGGTGAGTGCATGTGTCTCTATAGGGTGTGTATGTGTGTGTGTCCCTGTGGTAGGGTCTGTGTGATGTGTGTGTGTGTCTCTTTGTGGTGTGTGTGTCCCTGTGGGGTGAGTGCATGTGTCCCTATAGGGTGGCTATCTGTGTGTTTGTCCCTGTGGGGGGGTCTGTGTTGTGTGTGTGGTGTGGTGTGTGTGTCTCTTTGTGGTGTGTGTGTGTTTGTTCGGGTGCATGGTGAGTATCCAATGTTGGGGCTGCACTTTAGCGACTATACACTTGCTGTTACTCTTTGTGTGCGTGTGGTGTGTATACATGTCCCCGTGTGTGGTGAATATCTCATGTTGGGGTCCCACCTTAGTGACTATATGTTGGTATGTGCTGTTAGTCTTTGGCGCTATCATTATGCCCCTCTCATTCACAACTGTCAGCTGGTAACTGTCACTTTCTCTCCATTATGTAGATAGGGGCAAAATTGTTTGGTGAATTGTAATGCGCGGGGTTAAAATTTCGCCTCACAACATAGCCTATGACGCTCCCGGAGTCTAGACGTGTGACTGTGCAAAATTTTGTCTCTATAGCTGACAGCTGTCGATTTTCCTCCAACACTTTTCCATTCACGTTTTCCCCATTATGTAGATAGGGGCAAAATTGTTTGGTGAACTGGAACGCGCAGGTTTAAAATTTCGCCTCACAACATAGCCTATGACGCTCCCGGGGTCCAGACGTGTGACTGTGCAAAATTTTGCGGCTGTAGTTGCGACAGTGTAGATGCCAATCCCGGATATACACACACACATACATACATACATACACACACACATACACACATTCAGCTTTATATATTAGATTTATTTAGAGGGAAATTAGCAATATAATGCACATAGCTATAACATGTCTGAACAATATTGCAAATTATAAAGAGTTACAGTGACAACTCTTTTTACTTATCTCTGTACTCCTTAACTATTTGCTATGATTAAGAGCAGTTCATATTTGAAATGCGTAGGCCTGTGTTTTATATTTTTGCCATGTTTTGCCAAAAATAAAATTACTATTTCTAAAAATGTTTTCACTTTGAACATTTATTTGAAGGCGCTTAATACAAACTTTTTCTTTGCACCTTTTTGCAATCATCCAGAGACCGGCCAAGGGATTCTCCTTGCTCCTCACGCCTAGTATTATAAGCATTTCGACCTGGTGAGTTGATGAATACCAATTTTTCCTTTATGCAAGTCTAACCGTAATCTGCAAACATTGATATATTTGATTTTCCTTTTCTCCATGTCTGCAATATTAGGATAATATGAAAAAATCTAAATGTGATTGTAAGAATTGAACCTTAAAGGTCAAGATCCTTATATATTTTGAGATTTTCCTCCAACTCTTTTTAGTTTTCTGCTTTTGAGTGTAATAAAAAATGAATGAGAAATTAAAATGTAAATGCTACCAATGCAGCCCTTTCCTTGCCCTTCAATATGAGGAGTAACTCCTCATCTTGAAGAAGCTTACAAATCTGAGGTCTATTAAAAACTCGCTCCTTTATCTTTACTTTACTCAGTCTTGGAAATTTATCAATAAGATACTTGAATGCCTTTGAATTTTTGTGCATTGCCTTTACAAAATTCTTTATTAGGCCTAAGTTGATATGCAATGGTTGTAACAATATACATATTATTTGTGGTACTTTTGGAATTTGATTACATGGGACAAGACAAGAACTGAGACAAGGTTTTTGGTAATTAGTCTGTATTGACAAATAATCAAACAAGGCAGGTGAACAAGTCTTTGAAGCAGAGACAAACGGAAAATAAGTCCAGAAATTATATGCAGTGTAAAACCAGCACAATAAATGAAAGTCCCACAAATAATATGTAGTGTGCAACCGGCACACATAAATGAAAGTCCAGAACAGTGTCATTAGAAGCCAGTGCAGCAAACAAGTAGTTCCCAGTGTACACTTTGGGCTGAATAATGTTCCGCTATAGTCCATCAGTGCAGCTCGCACTAAACTAAAGTCCCAGTTAATGTACACAGGTAACTTTAAACAGAAAGCCAAAGTTCTTACTGACTATGGAAGTCAGTAGAGATCTTCTCCTTAGAAGTCATTCAAGATCTGAAAAATACACTAAAGACTGCGGGCAGCTGAGATGCAGTAGATAGAGTAGAAGGGCTAATGAGCAGCAGCAGAATCTCTGGAAGCAAGACTTGAGTGAGTAAGAAGCTAGGAAGAAAATACTCTGGCAGGAAATAAATCCAGGACTGGAGCTTAAATAGGCAGACCAACAGGAAGTTCGGGAGGATGAAAAGGCATCGGATTCCATCTTGGGCGAGGGCAAGGAGACACAACAAATTCCATGGAAAACCCGGAAACCTTGCAAATACAGTATCTTATGTAGGTCAACAATTCCTGGATGCAGGACATTTATACGCCATGGCTGACGTGAATGTTGGAGAAGCCAATAATGGCCGTTGTTGTAGTGACTTCCTCTTAAATAATCATCCCATAGAAACCAGCAATACCTTATTTATCCACCCTGGAGAACACATAAGAGAGGGACAAACTTCAAGTCAGTACAGAGTAAAAAATAGGGGGGGAACAAGAGGCACAATAGTGCCCTATCACTAGTGACACTAATGTATGTGGTGGGTATGAATTCACTCACCTAGCACAGTTGTGAGACCCACAACTCGTGTAAAAGCATTTGGCATTAAATGCAGCTGCTGCAGGACTTTCACCTTCCACATGCACGTGGGAACCATCCAGAAGTTACTTCAGGGGAAATGGTGTATCAGTGTCCACGCTGCTGAAATCCCAAGAAAACGATCCGGAAACCATATGTAGGTTGCATCAATCATCCATTTATTCCTTTTCCTACGCGATATTCCTGAGGAAGGCACTAGGACAGTGCCGAAACGCGTAGGAAAAGGAATAAATGGATGATTGATGCAACCTACATATGGTTTCCGGATCGTTTTATTGGGATTTCAGCAGCGAGGACACTGATACACCATTTCCCCTGAAGTAAAGTCACTACAGAGGGAACTCAAATGTTGGTCATAGTTCAGACATCTCCACAGCTGTTTCTTTCATTTGGACTGCTTAACCAGCTGGATTTGAAGGTAGCACATTGCAATTATACTGCAAGATAGCTTTTAGGCTTTTAAGTTCACCCTCCATGATGAAGAACTGGATAAGATCTTTATCACAGTTGCAGAACAAAGAAATCTAAACCTCATCTGCTAGGAAATTCCACTGAGCAAATCCCAATCTCTAACATTGTTCAGTTCACTTGTCTTATAAATTGTAGTTCAGTTGAGGTTGCTGTCAGACAGTCTAGAAAGTCTAGCTCATTGTAAGAAGATGCTTCATGACATTTAGCACCCTCTTCTTCACTTGACTATGTAAAAGTGTTTCTGGTGCTTTTGGAACCAGCACTTCTGCTGTATGTAATATTGGGTTAAATGAAGATGAAATGTTTAGATACTGTAAAGTCTAATTATTCTTCATTTAAGCTCTCTTCAGACCATTGGGACTGCAAAATGCATATATTGCTTCTTCACAAGAAAGCATTGCAATAGATGTGTTGCACATCTATTGCAGCATATTTGTGCAGCCCAAATCTTGTGCTGATCTTTTACTCTGCAGCCAAAATACAGGTTGTACAGTAGGCTTTCCTTGTCATGGTAGTGAAGTTTCACCTTTGTGACACAAAAATGACTTTTCCACAAATATAACAAAAACTATGCACTTTGTTAATGCAAGAAATCCTAAAACTATCTATTATTATTATATCATTTTAAAAAAACTGTATACCTTACACATAAATCATTTATAAGGATGGTGATGCAGCCATAATTAGAATAATGTATTCATAGCTGATTTATAAAAAAATCCAAGAATGCGCACATAGGGTGATATCTTCTTTGAAGAAGGACAAAAGTTTATATAAAGAGGCTGCTCACCTGATACAGTTGTGATGACCCACAACTGGTAATGATCGCTCAGATATAAGTAGCTGCTGCAGGACCGTACTCTCCACAGATCCCTGTGGTATAATCAGCTCCCAGGACACAGTACCTCGAGGTCCACGCTGCCACTTCAGAAAGGAACAAAAGAAGCCAGTACAAGGGAATGTCTGGATCAACGATTCTTCTTTATTATCCTACGCGTTTCAGAGTTATCTCCCAACTCCTTCATCAGGGAATGTCCTGATGAAGGAGATGGGAGATAACTCTGAAACGCGTAGGATAATAAAGAAGAATCATTGATCCAGACATTCCCTTGTACTGGCTTCTTTTGTTCCTTTCTGAAGTGGCAGCGCGGACCTCGAGGTACTGTGTCCTGGGAGTTCATAGCTGATTGGCATTTTTTGATTGGTCACCCAAAGATGATAGAATATTAAAAGTTCAACAGACTAAATAGATGATGTAATACACTAGCTATCAATAATGCGATAATGATAACAAAATAATAAAGATACAAATTTTTATAAACCTGCATAAAAGGGGTCATAGGTAAGTACAACCTCCTCTGGATCTTGACAATTAGAGCCAATCAGCAAATATAAACATCAATTTTGAAAGTGCAACTTTGTTTTTCAAAATTTTAAATTTTTGACAAAATTTTGAATTTTTTGGGGGGTGGGAGGGGTTGAATTGCCATATTACCAGAATAAGATTTTTTTCCCTGTTTGGTGAAGTTTTTACATAGTGGATGCTGACTACTTGTCTGACCAGTGAGACTGATCTCTGACAAAACTCCCCAGTATGATTCAGCACTACAGCTAGAAAAAACAATGTTGCAGCAGCGAATACAGTAGGGATTACAGGATGCCCTAGATTTTTTATTTGGCGTTGAGAAGTGATGAGTGTATCTTCTGAAATTTGAATTACTTGAATTTTACAAATATAATTAGCAGTGATTATATTTGAAACCATCCTAGAATCAGCCTTTGTAAATTACCTAAATCTACATTGTTTTCGAGACCCGGACTTTATCGGAACTTGACCCCTGACCCCGAACCCATATAAGCCAATAAGGACCCAAACATGTGTGCTGTAAAATAGCTGTAAAATGGTCTAATAAGGGCTAGAGGGCTGCAAAAAGAAACAAAATGGGGACAATTGCCCTATAAACATGTGGATATGGAATAAATAAGTGTAAAAAATGGCATAACATTTCATTACCAGTGCATGTAAAACAGACAATTGTGGGCTGCAAACCTCACCTGACTGCTTCACCTTGACTGGTAATCAAAAATAGAGAATAAACCATGAGTTTTTTAATTATTTAAAAAATAAGAAAGGCATGCATGAGGTGTCAAAGGGTGGTAAATTGGTAAAGAGAGTAAGATAACAGGATGGTAAAGATGGGCAAAAGGCAATCAGGGAAACTTGTCTGACCCTTAAATTAGGGTCCCTGACTCAATCTGTTTCTGGAGTTACTCATAAAGGTGGAGTTGTCCAGGCTGCCAACCTTGTCCTTCCTCCTAACCACCCCTGATCTATACCCCCCTACCTCCACCCAGGTATTGGGATAGACACCACATCTTTCAGCATCAACAGCGAGCAGCAATTGGCATCTACATAGCTCACAGTATTAGCATAGCGTGAACTCTATCGGCGACACCAGCTGGTAGGAAATGTAATTATTTAACAACTGAGAGAGTGGTCACCTGATGCACACACAACATCCCACCTACAGAGCCACCTCAGACATAGAAGCAGCAGCTGATATTAACTCCACATGTGCCAAAGGAAACTTACTCCCATTTAACTACAGCAGAGCATTTCACATGGACTGCTGAGAAGTCAAAACGTGAAATGAGGTCATTGCTTAATTACACCCTTCTGGGTCCAGATCGTTGCCTAAGCCCAGTAGGTACACTCTTCCATGCTCACCCCTTTAAGCATTACAATTAGTGATGGATGAACCCGAACTGTAAAGTTCGAGGTCCATACCAAACACCTAGTGTTTGGGTACAGACCCTGAACGCATACTTCCTTGGAAAGTCCCTGTTATAGTTTGGGTTCAGTTTGGGGGCAGGGTGTGTTGTGAATTCATTGATTAAAAATTATGGTTGCGAGCTCCATCCTGTGGGTATTGTTGGTGATGCAGCTGGCTGTGATTTGGAGAGTTCCTCAGCTGATCCTGATGATTGGCAGTCTGCTTCGTATTGGAGCATATATGTTGTTGACGCTGATCAATCTCTGTCAGTTGTAATTATTCCTGGAGGTGTCCACATCTCTCCCTGGTTTCTTCCTGCTCTGCTGAATCTTTGCAAGCTAAATGAATGGGGTTTTGTTATTTTTGTGGCACACATGTTGTGTGCTTGAGGATCTGCTTATTGCTTGTCTTACTCTGAGTTGTGGGTTGATATTTAGTCTGCACATTTGTTTACCTGCTCTCAGGAAGTTTTCTTCCTAGGTATGAATTGCTATTCACAGTTATCTGCTGCTTCCATTTCTGCTGGTGTTAGAGCCTATTTATTCTAGTTTGATTCACAGAAGTTCCTGCAGATATAGAGGGTGCGAGTCTTAGCAGACTCAGGGATATTTTTTAGTACTATCTGCTGTTGGAGGTTTTTGGTAGTATTTTTAATACTGACCGCAATAGTATTCCATCCTGTCCTTACTATCTAGCTAGTGTGGCCTCTTTTGCTAAACTCTATTATCTGCCTGTGTTTGTTTTTCCTCACCTGTTTCCCAGTCAAATATCCGTGGGGGGCTTGCTATTCTTTTGGGATTCTGCTTTGAGGCAAGATAGACTTTTCTGTTTCCATTTTAGGGGTAGCTAGTTCTCCGGCCATATTGAGGTGTCTAGGGCATGGTTAGTTACATCCCATGGCTACTCATGGTTGCAGTATTTAGTCAGGGACTGCGGTCAGTACAGTTGCCAACTACTTTTGTGAAGTCTGTTTATGTTACTCCTAGAACAAAGAGAGAAGGGAGCGTACATAGGGTCTTATCTATGATGATAATTCAATGCCCCCTGATTAGTGTGACTCACCTTTTTGGGTTGTGTGAGTCACAACAAACTGCAAGAGCCTTGTTATCCTGGTCGTTGCAGACACCTGGTGAGGGAGAAATCTGTTTATGTAGAAAAAAACCCAGGTTTAGATTCCGCGCAGACCACCAAGCAGGAAGGGTATGTTTGATGTCCGTTTATTGAGCCAACGCGTTTCACAGCAGTACCTGCTGCTTCCTCAGGTTTGTATTAAACGGCAGCATACTTACCAGTGTCCAGCTGTTGCACTTTGGGGTCACTCATTAAATTCATGGTTATTCACTGCAGAGACGCCCAACAGCCAATCACAGATGCTGTCACAGAGAATGGGAGTCTGTGATTGGCTGCTGGCGTAATCTGGAATCAGCACATACATTGTAGTATGGTAGATGCTAGAATGTATGGGTTGGTTTCAGATCACTCCAACAGCCAATCACAGATGCTCATTCTCTGTAACAGCATCTGTCATTGGCTGTTGGGCCCTTCACCCATTAACTGACATCAGAGTACTGTAAAAATAAATAATATAAAAAAGTCAATGCTTCCGTATATTTTTGATTTGCTGTGCAGATAAAGTGGACAGCTACTTGCTGCCACCCCCAGCTGCCTGGCTTTACCTTGGTTGACAATAAAAATACAGGGAAGCCCATTATCTTTTTTAATTATTTAAATGAAAAAACAATGTGTGAAATCAAACTGGCATATAAGAAAAATTCAGATTATCCAATCTCAAAAACTCAAAAACCTTTGGTTCCTGACCCTTTGGTTAAATACTTCAGAAAAGCCTACAAATTAAACAATCTACACTCCTTAAAATAAACTTCCTCATAGCATTATCCTTTCATCACATTTGTTTCAAAATCAAATGTTCTTACCCTCAACTGAAAGACTGAACTTAATAAGTAATCAGGTAACATCTCCATTGTAGCAGGACGAAGTCCTCTACCTACCCCCCTCCCCTCATTCTCGCTTCCCAATTTCACCAACTCTTCACTTTCATTCCCTTAACCCTCTCTACCCTATTTAAGAAGTTGATCTTGTGCAGTGGCGGAACTAGAGCCTGGCGGGCCCTGGTGCAGCAGTTGTTTGGGGGGGGTGCTGGCAGTCGTAGTTGAGGAGCGGGGGGGGCGGCTAGCAGTTATAGGTGAAGCCGCTCCTACCTGCACTGAGCCGCGCATTGCAGGTCTGGGAACCGGGGCGGCAGAGGAGAGAAGGGGCGGGATCAGCCAAGGGAAGCAGGAAACTTTCCACAGTTAACCTCCTCTCCTCTGACACATGGTCACTGGGGGCGGCTGCAGGGCCCCCTACAGGTGCTTGAGGGGCCCTCTGGCCGGTCGGGACCCTGGTGCAGCTGAACCAGCTGCACCACGGTAGGTCCGCCCCTGATCTTGTGACTTGCTAAGAATTAATAGTTGAATGTGAATTCACCAATCTTTCTTCCATGTTATAAAAAAGATGCAATTGTTCTTTTTTTCCTTTGTTTTATTGTAAAACCTTAAATAAAAAAGAAAACTATGTGTGGGCTTTGACCTATTTTTGATTACCAGCCAAGGTAAAATCCAGGCAGCTGGGGGCTGGATTTTCAGCGTGGTAAGGCCCAAGCGTTCTGGACCTCCCTCACTTTAAATCACAGCCTGCAGCCATCCCTGAAATGGCACAATCTTTCACAGCTCCATTTTCAGGTAGTTTACCTGGCTCTTCCAGCAGTCTTGGTGGTGGTGGCACACAGGACAATAAAGGTGTTAATGCCAGCTTTGAACTGCCAGCTGGCACTAAGCTAGAAATTCATAGTGTAAGGCAAACATTAGACCCAGCCACTATGAATTTGCAGTTATCATTAAAAAAACCAACAGAGAGAAAACAAATATTTTAATACAATAATATGCAATAAACATTGCTGGTTCCCATCTTTATTAACCCAAAACTCTGACAATAAATCCACAGGTCTGTCTCTCAGCAAACATGTTCAGCACTGCTACATTATTGTGAGCAGAAACACGTTTGTTCACAGCGACTAGCAGGCTGACACTGACAACCGGGTGCCGTAAGTTCATCCAAGCTTATGGCTGAGCCGCGTCAGCTGTGAACTTGGTTGACCCTGACTCTGACGACACCATGAACACTGCCGAGAATGGCTTACTTTTGGCAGTGGTCGCGGTGACGTCAGAGTCAGGGTTACCCGAGTTCAGAGCTGACATCGGTTGTCAGTGTCAGCCTGCTAGTTTCTGTGAACAGACATGCGTCTGCCCACAGCGATGTAGCAGAGCTGAATATGCTGTCTGATGGACAAACCTGTGGATTTATTGTCTGAGGGTTTGTTTTGGGTATTTAATATGCGAACCTGGGATGTTTATTGTGTTTATTGTAATTAAAATATTTTTTCTGTGTAATGTTTTTTTATGTTTACTATAAATTCATAGAGGCCAGGTCTAATATTAGCCTGATACTATGAATTGAGGGCTTAGTGCCAGCTGCCAATACAAAGCTGGAATTAACACCTTTATTACCCAGCATGCCACCATCAGCTGGAAGAGCTGGTAAAGTGCCTAAAAATGGCACTATCAAAGAATGTGCCATTTTCAGGGGCAGCAATGGGCTACGGTTTTCAGTGTGGGTGCCCAGACATTGTGGGTGGCACCTCATAACTGTCCACATTATCTGCCCTGAGAATCATTTATACAGTGAAGCGCTATGTAATTTTTTATTATTTAATCCTTTTAGTTGATTGGTCACTAAAGATTAGTGGACCCGTGGAAGTTGAGGTTCACTGGGTTCAACCAGACTTTAGTTAAAAGTTCAGTTTGGTACCTGGATTTCACCTGAATTTGACCCGGGAACCTAAACCCCATAGAAGTCAATAGGGACCTAAAATTTGGGTTGTAAAATGGTTGTAGTAAGGGCTAGGGGGTTGAGAAAGAAAGCCAAATATAGGTAAGATCAGTACAATCACCCTGCTAATAAATGTGGATTTGGAATAAATAAAAAAAAAATGGTGTGGGGTCCACCCTATTTTTGATAGCCAGCAAAGGTAAAGCAGAAAGCAGGGGCCTGGTAATATCAGGCTGGGATTGTCCATGATTAATTAACCTTTGTCAGCCTATAAATACATGAGCCCGCCCGCAGCTCTCCCAGATGTGGCGCAATAACTCGCCCCGTGGGGGCCGTGCGGTACTCGGAGTCGGGCTGGTGAACATTGCTGGGATGTCATGGTGGAATGACTTGGTCTGTGGCCCCAAAGTGGTCAATCAAATATATATAAATATATATAAATTAGTTTATTTTTAATAATTTCCCCTAATGCCTTGTAGATTCGTCAAATAGTAATTCTTTCAACTAACAAGTATGTTTTTATTTATCCCAAAATATATAATACTAGCTGTGAGCCCGATGCAAATGCATCGGGATTCTAGAACGTGCATTAATTTGATTATAGTAGTTATAGCTGTTAGCCTGATGCAAATGCATCGGGTATCTAAAATATGTTTATTGTTTTTTTAAACATTTTTAAATAATAATCGCATCATCAATAGCAATAATATAAGCCATAGCATTATTATTAGCAGTAATAGCAGTATTAATAGCATTATTAGCAGAATTATGAGCATTAATAACAGTATTAATAGCATTAATAGCATTATTATTAGCATTAATAGCATTATTAATAGCATTATTAGCATTAATAATAGCATTAATAACATTATTAATAGCATTAATAGCATTATTATTAACATTAATAGCATTAATAATAGCATTATTAGCATTAATAATAGCATTAATAACATTATTAATAGCATTAATAGCATTATTATTAGCATTAATAGCATTAATAATAACATTATTAGCATTAATAATAGCATTAATAACATTATTAATAGCATTAATAGTATTATTATTAGCATTAATAGCATTAATAATAGCATTATTAGCATTAATAATAGCATTAATAACATTATTAATAGCATTAATAGCATTATTATTAGCATTAATAGCAATATTAATAGCATTAATAGGATAAATATTAGCATTAATAGCATTAATAGCATAATTAATAGCATTAATAGCATTATTAATAGCATTAATAGCATTATTATTAGCATTAATAGCATTAATAATAGCATTAATAACATTATTAATACCATTAATAGCATTATTATTAGCATTAATAGCATTATTATTAGCATTAATAGCATTAATAATGCCATTAATAGGATAAATATTAGCATTGATAGCATTAATAGCATAATTAATAGCATTAATAGCATTATTAATAGCATTAATAGCATTATTATTAGCATTAATAGCATTAATAGGATAAATATTAGCATTAATAGCATTAATAGCATTATTAATAGCATTATTATTGGCATTAATAGCATTAATAATAGCATTATTAGCATTAATAATAGCATTAATAACATTATTAATAGCATTAATAGCATTATTATTAGCATTAATAGCATTATTATTAGCATTAATAGCATTAATAATACCATGAATAGGATAAATATTAGCATTAATAGCAATAATAGCATAATTAATAGCATTAATAGCATTATTAATAGCATTAATAGCATTAATAGGATAAATATTAGCATTAATAGCATTATTAATAGCATTAATAATACCATTAATAGGATAAATATTAGCATTAATAGCATTAATAGCATTATTAATAGCATTAATAGCATTATTATTAGCATTAATAGCATTAATAATAGCATTAATAGCATTAATAATATCATTAATAACATTATTAATAGCATTAATAGCATTAATAGCATTATTATTAGCATTAATAGCATTAATAGCATTATTATTAGCATTAATAGCATTAATAATACCATGAATAGGATAAATATTAGCATTAATAGCAATAATAGCATAATTAATAGCATTAATAGCATTATTAATAGCATTAATAGCATTAATAGGATAAATATTAGCATTAATAGCATTATTAATAGCATTAATAATACCATTAATAGGATAATATTAGCATTAATAGCATTAATAGCATTATTAATAGCATTAATAGCATTATTATTAGCATTAATAGCATTAATAATAGCATTATTAGCATTAATAATAGCATTAATAACATTATTAATAGCATTAATAGCATTATTATTAGCATTAATAGCATTAATAGCATTATTATTCGCATTAATAGCATTAATAATACCATTAATAGGATAAATATTAGCATTAATAGCATTAATAGCATAAATAATAGCATTAATAGCATTATTAATAGCATTAATAGCATTATTATTAGCATAAATAGCATTAATAATAGCATTATTAGCATTAATAATAGCATTAATAAAATTATTAATAGCATTAATAGCATTATTATTAGCATTAATAGCATTAATAATAGCATTATTAGCATTAATAATAGCATTAATAACATTATTAATAGCATTAATAGCATTATTATTAGCATTAATAGCAATATTAATAGCATTAATAGGATAAATATTAGCATTAATAGCATTAATAGCATAATTAATAGCATTAATAGCATTATTAATAGCATTAATATCATTATTATTAGCATTAATAGCATTAATAATAGCATTAATAACATTATTAATAGCATTAATAGCATTATTATTAGCATTAATAGCATTAATAGCATTATTATTAGCATTAATAGCATTAATAATACCATTAATAGGATAAATATTAGCATTAATAGCATTAATAGCATAAATAATAGCATTAATAGCATTATTATTAGCATTAATAGCATTAATATTAGCATTATTAGCATTAATAATAGCATTAATAACTTTATTAATAGCATTAATAGCATTATTATTAGCATTAATAGCATTAATAATAGCATTATTAGCATTAATAATAGCATTTTTAACATTATTAATAGCATTAATAGCATTATTATGAGCATTAATAGCATTAATAGTATTATTAATAGCATGAATAAAATTATTAATAGCATTAATAGGATTAATAGCATTATTAATAGCATTATTAATAGCATTAATAGCATAAATAATAGAATTAATAGCATAAAAAATAGCATTAATAGCATTAGTATTAGCATAAAGAGCATTAATAGCAATATTATTAGCATGAATAGCATTATTAATAGCATTAATAGCATTAATAGGATAAATATTAGCATTAATAGCATTAATAGCATTATTAATAGCATTAATAGCATTATTATTAGCATTAATAATAGCATTATTAGCATTAATAATAGCATTAATAACATTATTAATAGCATTAATAGCATTATTATTAGCATTAATAGCATTAATAGCATTATTATTAGCATTAATAGCATTAATAATACCATTAATAGGATAAATATTAGCATTAATAGCATTAATAGCATAAATAATAGCATTAATAGCATTAATAATAGCATTAATAGCATTATTATTAGCATAAATAGCATTAATAATAGCATTAATAACATTATTAATAGCATTAATAGCATTATTATTAGCATTAATAGCATTAATAATAGGATTATTAGCATTAATAATAGCATTAATAACATTTTTATCGGGCTGACTGCCCATAGACATGCATTAGCGGTGTGTCCGCGATTTTAGGGCCGACAAATAGAACCAGGTGGCCGGCCATAAAATCGCAGACACACCGCTAATGTATGTCAATGGGGAAAAAAAAAGGCGGACCTGAATGAGAACTGCGTCTCAGTCTGAGGGGCTCTTCTGATTGGCTGAGGGCAGTATACAGCGACCAATCAGAAGAGGGCCTCAGATCTCATTGAGATAGAATGGGGGATTTTTCGTCCATTCTATCTTAATGAGAAGGAAGAGGACGTCGGAGGTGGAAGTTAGCGAAAAGAAGACAGAAGATCCCCGGGGCCGGACGAAGAGGCGGAGATGGCGGAAAGAAGAGAGAAGACCCCCGGGGCCGGAGGAAGAGGACGCCTGGCCGGACGGAGGACTTGTGGATGGGACGGACGATCAGATGACTTGAAGGCATGTAAGTGATCGACGGGGACGTTAGGTTAGGAGACGGCGGGGGCTTCGGGTGTAGGGCCTTAGGTGACAGCGGCGTTAGGTTAGGGGACTGCGGGGGCTTAGGGTGTAGGGCTTTAGCGAGAGGGGCAGGGGGTAGACGGCGGGGCTTAGGGGGTATCGGCGGGGGCTTAGGATGCTGCGGGTCGGGGGTTAGGTGGTCGGGGCTTAGCGTGTACGGGTGCGGCGGACTTAGGGGGTATCGGCGGGGGCCTAGGATGCTACGGGTCTTAGGGGGTAGGGGCTTTGGGGCTGCTGCGGAGCTTAGGGGGTAGGGGCTTAAGGGCGGCGGTGGCTTAGGGGGTAGACGGCGGGGCTTAGGGGGTATCGGCGGGGGCTTAGGATGCTGCGGGTCGGGGGTTAGGTGGTCGGGGCTGCTGCGGGGCTTAGGGGGTAGGGGCTTAGGGGCGGCGGTGGCTTAGGGGGTAGACGGCGGGGCTTAGGGGGTATCGGCGGGGGCTTAGGATGCTGCGGGTCGGGGGTTAGGTGGTCGGGGCTTAGCGTGTAGGGGTGGGACGGACTTAGGGGGTAGGGCCTTAGGTGCGGCGGGGTGGTTTTGTTGCGGGGTGGGTGTGCGGACATGGGGGTGGGTGTGCGGACATGGGGGGGCTGTGCGGACATGGGGGTGGGTGTGCGGACATGGGGGGACTGTGCGGACATGGGGGGGGGGTCTGTGCGGACATGGCGGTGGGTGTGCGGACATGGGGGTGGCTGTGCGGAGATGCGGGGGCGGCTATGCGGACATGGCGGGCCTGTTTGGACCTGGGTGAGGCTGTGCGGACATTGGGGGGGCGAGTTGTGAGTAGCGGGGAGCGGAGGGGCTATGCCGCCTCCGCTCCATGGTCCCCGGGGAGCGAGTTGCGGCTCAGGCAGCGACTCGCAATGGCCTCGCGGCCATTGCTCGCGCTACCTGAGCGGTAAATCGGTAAATTTGTAGCCGAGGCTGTGGATCGATTTTGGGGCAGCGGCTCGCAATGGCCTCGCGGCCATTGCTCGCGCAGCTTCGCGCCCAATGTTAAATTCGTATCCACATGACGACATCGGAAAGTGCGCGCGGAGGGGCGCTTTTCCGATTCGCGATTATATAATAGATTACACCTACTCAATCCATCGCTCCTTCTCGTTTGCTGTCAGTCTCAAACTAGAACAATACAAGTAAGCTGCTATGGTTCCTAAAGCTTGATTACATATTTTTTTTCCATTACAGACTGTAATGATTTACTAATGATAACTTAAATATTTTACAACCAATTTATTACTCTGTATATAAAGTATATCACAAAAGTAAGTACACCCTTCACAATTTTGTACATATTTTATTATATTTTTTCATAAGGCAACACTGAAGATTTGACACTTTGATACAATGTAAAAATGTCACTGTACAGCTTGTATAACAGTGTCAGTTTGGTATGCTCTTTAAATTACACATAGCCATTACATGTCTAAACCACTGGCAACAAAAGTGAGCACACTCTTAAGTGAAAATGGCCAAATTGTGCCCAAACTGTCCATATGTTGTGAACTACCACTATTTTCAAGTACTTTGCTAACTCTCTTGGGCATGGAGTTCATTAGAGCTTTACAGGAGCCCCTTTAAAGCTCTTTGACTCCTTCATGATGACATCAAGAAGATGGCAGATGTTGGTGACATTGCCCTTCTCCATCTTCCATTTAAGGACATCCTACAGATGCTCAGATTTTAGGTCTGGAGACATGTGTGGTCAGTTCACTACCTTTACTTTCAGTCTCTGTAGCAAGACCGTGGTCATCTTGGGGACGTGTTTGGGGTTGTTATTTTGTTGGCATACTGCTCTGTGGCCCAGTATCCATAGGGAGAGGATCATGCTCTGCTTCAGTATGTTAAAGTATATGTTGGCATTCATACTGCTGTGAGATCAGTTCTATCCTCACCCATCCCTTGTAGAATGTGAGCCTTCACAATCAGGGTCCTCTCTCCCCCTGTACCTGTGTGTGCCTTGTATTGCTTATAATTATTGTACTTGTTTATGTATGCCCCTTTTCACATGTAAAGCGTCATGAAATAAATGGCACTATAATAAATAATAATAATAATGATAAATAACAATATAATAGAGTAATGTTCATGAGAGTGAAATGTAAAAAAGATTCTAGTGCATTCTGTGAACTGCTTATGTATTCTTTATTACTGCATGCTCTGTAAGTTATGCATGCTTCAAGGGTTACAAAAAGTAACTGTTTTGGGTTCTCTTTTTGGGCTCAGTGTAATTGTTAACATAAACTAATGGTTTATTACTCTACGATTGCTATTACAGGACTAGAAAGTCAGACCAATATAACACTGATTGACACCTCAAAGTAAATGCATAATTTCTATTAAGAGCCTCTTGTGGGCACATGCAGCTATTTCAGCTCTGCTGTGTTCCTGAAACTAAATCCTTTTGATAGTGTCAGAATGGCTTCAGTCAGTAATATATGTGATCAACCGTTAGATGTAGGCTTTCTTTGCCTTCTTGCTGTCAGTTGTGGTAGTTAAAACCCACTGAAGATTTTATTTTAAAGGTAACAGTTATTTACAGGAGCCATGCCCAAAAGAGCTATATATAAGCTTAATAATAAGTCTAGGGCTCATACACCACTCTAACAGCACTGTACAGACCATTCATTACTATTGGAGAGGGGGCATGGCCTAATGGTAATTGCGTAGGATTTTACCTGTGCTCTCCCCACAACAATAAGCGACTGGGCTAAATGCCCTCAAAAAGACTTTGACTACTCAAAAAAGATCTACTATCAAGCTTGTGATCACCTTGGGAACGTTTTGTTTCGGTCAGTGGTCACTTTTAAGAAGAATTCTCCTCAAACTCCAGTTTATCAAATTTGCCTGAGGTAAAGGACTGTGCGGTCATCCTATGAATAAGGGCTGCCTAGTCACCTCATAATATCTATATAATCGCCTAATATTCCCCACATTTTACATAATTAGGCTTCAAATCTCTCAGTATACTGAAAGAAACTTTGAGAGACAGCCTGTGTGACTTTTCCATTGATTTCCATGATTTGGGGACATCTGCCAGACATCTGACAGGCATCTTACAGGCTCCATTGGCAGCAATATTGTACTACTTAATTTCTACAGTGTAGAGAAAACAGCAAAGTGGGATGATTTGACCTTTCTACATCTATATACATAATCAGCAGTTTTGCGCTTCCGGACACTGTGCTGGCCGGAAGCGCAAAAAGGCTGTCGCCGGACGCCAGCTACCCCCACCAATGCCCGCGCTCCCCCGCCGCCAGGGCCACACCGTCCATTGGACAGTGTCAACCCTGAGTCCCCAACGGCAGCACACGGGGAGCAGCATTACAAAAGGGGGCGGCGCCAGCATCGGAGCCCAGCTTCATGAGAGACGCCGGCCGCCCCAGCCTCCCCAGGTAAGATGGCGGCCGGCGCTCTGTCATTGTAGGCTGCAGAGGCGGCGGGGCTGCAGCCTACTATCACCTCCCACCCCCACCTGCGCCTCAACTAACGCACCAGCCACTGCTCGCCTGGCGCTCTGTCATTGTAGGCTGCAGAGCCGGCGGGGCTGCAGCCGGCTATCACCTCCCCCAGCACCCCTCAACAAGCACCAGCTGCCTCTATTATCTGCTCCCCGCAAAGCCCCCTCTATCATCTCCTCCCCGCACAGCCCCCTCTATCATCTGCTCCCCGCACAGCCCCTCTTATCATCTGTCCCCGCACAGCCCCCTCTATCATCTCCTCCCCGCAGAGCCCCCTCTATCATCTGCTCGCCGCAGAGCCCCCTCTATCATCTGCTCCCCGCACAGCCCCCTCTATCATCTGCTCCCCGCACAGCCCCCTCTATCATCTGCTCCCCGCACATCCCCCTCTATCATATGCTCCCCGCACAGCCCTCTCTATCATCTGCTCCCCACATAGCCCCCTCTATCATCTGCTCCCCACAGAGCCCCCTCTATCATCTGCTCCCCGCACAGTCCCCTCTATCATCTCCTCCCCGCACAGACCCCTGTATACTCTGCTCCCCGCACACACCCCTGTATACTCTGCTCCCCGCACACACCCCTGTATACTCTGCTCCCCGCACACACCCCTGTATACTCTGCTCCCCGCACACACCCCTGTATACTCTGCTCCCCGCACAGCCGCCTGTATACTCTGCTCCCCGCACAGCCACCTATATACTCTGCTCCCCGCACAGACCCCTGTATACTCTGCTCCCTGCACAGACCCCTGTATACTCTGCTCCCCGCACAGACCCCTGTATACTCTGCTCCCCGCACAGACCCCTGTATACTCACCTCCCCGCACAGCCCCCTGTATACTCGCCTCCCCGCACAGCCCCCTGTATACTCGCCTCCCCGCACAGCCCCCTGTATACTCTCCTCCCCACACTCCCGCCTCTATACTCTGCTCCCCGCACATCCGCATGTATACTCTGCTCCCCGCACAGCCGCCTGTATACTCTGCTCCCCGCACGCCGCCTGTATACTCTACTCCCCGCACAGCCGCCTGTATACTCTGCTCCCCGCACAGCCGCCTGTATACTCTGCTCCCCGCACAGCCGCCTGTATACTCTGCTCCCCGCACAGACCCCTGTATACTCTGCTCCCCGCACAGACCCCTGTATACTCTCCTCCCCGCACAGACGCCTGTATACTCTGCTCCCCGCACAGCCGCCTGTATACTCTGCTCCCCGCACAGCCGTCTGTATACTCTGCTCCCCGCACAGCCGCCTGTATACTACTGCTCCCCACACAGCCGCCAGTTATACTCTGCTCCCCGCACAGCCGCCTGTATACAAGCCGCCTGTATACTCTGCTCCCGCGACCACCACCGCCATGTATACACAGCCACCTGTATACTCTGCTCCCCGCACAGCCGCCTCTATACTCTGCTCCCGCACAGCTGTCTCTATACTCTGCTCCCTGCACAGCCGCCTGTATGCTCTGCTCCCCGCACAGCCCACCTGTATACTCTGCTCCCCGCACAGCCCGCCTGTATACTCTGCTCCCCGCACAGCCGCCTGTATACACAGCCGCTGTATACTCTGCTCCCCACGACACCCACTGTATACACACCACCAGTATACTCTGCTCCCTGCACAGCTGCCTGTATACTCTGCTCCCACACAGACGCCTGTATACTCTGCTCCCCGCACAGCCACCTGTATACACAGCCGCCTGTATACTCGCTCCCGCACAGCCGCCTGTATACTCTGCTCCCCGCACAGCCGTCTGTATACTCTGCTCCCCGCACAGCCGCCTGTATACTCTGCTCCCCACACAGCCGCCTGTATACTCTGCTCCCCGCACAGCCGCCTGTATACAGCCGCCTGTATACTCTGCTCCCCGCACACCCGCCTGTATACACAGCCACCTGTATACTCTGCTCCCCGCACAGCCGCCTTATACTCTGCTCCCGCACAGCTGTCTTATACTCTGCTCCCCGCACAGCCGCCTGTATGCTCTGCTCCCCGCACAGCCACCTGTATACTCTGCTCCCCGCACAGCCGCCTGTATACTCTGCTCCCCGCACAGCCGCCTGTATACACAGCCGCTTGTCTACTCTGCTCCCCACACACCCACTTGTATACACAGCCACCAGTATACTCTGCTCCCTGCACAGCTGCCTTTATACTCTGCTCCCCACACAGACGCCTGTATACTCTGCTCCCCGCACAGCCACCTGTATACACAGCTGCCTGTATACTCTGCTCCCCGCACAGCCGCCTGTATACTCTGCTCCCCGCACAGCCGTCTGTATACTCTGCTCCCCGCACAGCCGCCTGTATACTCTGCTCCCCACACAGCCGCCTGTATACTCTGCTCCCCGCACAGCCGCCTGTATACAGCCGCCTGTATACTCTGCTCCCCGCACACCCGCCTGTATACACAGCCACCTGTATACTCTGCTCCCCGCACAGCCACCTCTATACTCTGCTCCCCGCACAGCTGTCTCTATATTCTGCTCCCCGCACAGCCGCCTGTATGCTCTGCTCCCCGCACAGCCACCTGTATACTCTGCTCCCCGCACAGCCGCCTGTATACTCTGCTCCCCGCACAGCCGCCTGTATACACAGCCGCTTGTCTACTCTGCTCCCCACACACCCACTTGTATACACAGCCACCAGTATACTCTGCTCCCTGCACAGCTGCCTGTATACTCTGCTCCCCGCACAGCCGCCTGTATACACAGCCGCTTGTCTACTCTGCTCCCCACACACCCACTTGTATACACAGCCACCAGTATACTCTGCTCCCCACACAGACGCCTGTATACTCTGCTCCCCGCACAGCCACCTGTATACACAGCTGCCTGTATACTCTGCTCCCCGCACAGCCGCCTGTATACTCTGCTCCCCGCACAGCTGTCTGTATACTCTGCTCCCCGCACAGCCGCCTGTATACTCTGCTCCCCACACAGCCGCCTGTATACTCTGCTCCCCGCACAGCCGCCTGTATACAGCTGCCTGTATACTCTGCTCCCCGCACACCCGCCTGTATACACAGCCACCTGTATACTCTGCTCCCCGCACAGCCGCCTCTATACTCTGCTCCCCGCACAGCTGTCTCTATACTCTGCTCCCCGCACAGCCGCCTGTATGCTCTGCTCCCCGCACAGCCACCTGTATACTCTGCTCCCCGCACAGCCACCTGTATACTCTGCTACCCACAGACCTGCCTGTATACTCTGCTACCAACAGAGCCGCCTGTATACTCTGCTACGCAAAGAGCTGCCTGTATAATCTGCTACCCACAGACCCGCCTGTATACTCTGCTACCCACAGAGCCGCCTGTATACTCTGCTACCCACAGAGCCGCCTGTATACTCTGCTACCCACAGAGCCGCCTGTATACTCTGCTACCCACAGAGCCGCCTGTATACTCTGCTACCCACTGACCCGCCTGTATACACACAATTCATTTCACCGTGCTCCCGATGCAATTGCATCGGGCCTTTTTACTAGTATGATATAATATGGTATAATCTTCAACAACAACTTTGGCTATAATTTTAGCATCAGTATTTACACCGATATGTGGTCATAAACCATTGTTTAGGTGCACGGCAGGACTCAGAAGGGAAGGGGCGCCATTTGACATTTGGAGCTAATTTTCCATTCAAAAAGTGAATATGCGCTCCTTCCCTTCTGAGCCCTGCCGTGCACCCAAACAGTGGTTTATGATCACATATGAGGTATTGGTGTACTCAGGAAAAATTGCACAACTAATTTTACGATGCATTTTATCCTGTTGCCCATGTGAAAATGAAAACATTTAGGCTAAAAGGACATTTTTGTGAAAAAAAAGTACTTTTTCATTTTTATGGATCAATTTGTGAAGCACCTGAGGGCTCAAAATGCTCACAATGCATGTAGATACGTTCCCTGGGGGTCTAGTTTCCAAAACTGGGTCACTTGTGGGGGAGCTCCAATGTTTAGGCACACAGGGGCTCACCAAACGCGACATGGTGTCAGCTAACAATTTGAGCTGATTTTCCATTCAAATTGTTAGCGGACACCACGTCGCGTTTGGAGAGCCCCTGTGTGCCTAAACACTGGAGCTCCCCCACAAGTGACCCCAGTTTGGAAACAAGACACCGCAGGGAACCTATCTAGATGGGTGATGTGCATTTTGAACCCCCAGGTGCTTCACAAATTAATCTGTGAAAATTAAAAGGCTAAAAGGACATTTTTGTGAAAAAAAAGTACTTTTTCATTTTTACAGATCAATTTGTGAAGCACCTGAGGGTTCAAAGTGCTCACTATGCATCTAGATTGGTTCCTTGGGGGGGGTCTAGTTTCCAAAATGGGGTCACTTGTGGGGGATCTCTTTTGTTTGGGCACTTAGGGGCTCTTCATACATGACATGGGGTCCGTTAACAATTGGAATTGTTAGCAGATACCATATCGCGAATGGAGAGCCCCTGTATACCTAAACATTGGAGCTCCCCCACAAGTGACCCTGTTTGGAAACTAGACCCCCTGGGAACTTATCTAGATGGGTGGTGAGCATATTGAACCCCCAGATGCTTCACAAATGAATCCACAAAAATGAAAAAAGAAAATGTTTGTGGAAAAAAAAGTACTTTTTCATTTTTCAAAGTGCTCACTATGCATCTAGATACTTCCTTGGGGGGTCTAGTTTCCAAAATGGGGTCTCTTGTGGGGGAGCTCCAATGTTTAGGCACACAGGGGCTCTCCATACGCGATATGGAATCCGCTAACAATTCCAATTATTAGCGGACATCATGTCATGTATGGAGAGCCCCTGTGTGCCAAACATTGGAGCTCCCCCACAAGTGACCCAATTTTGGAAACTAGACGCCTCAAGGATTATATCTAGGGATATAGTGAGCATTTGGAACCTAAAGCTTACTTCACAGAATTTGATAACAATAGGTCATCATATTGAATATTTTCTTTTAAACAATTTCTCACTTTTAGGGCATGTGCACAAGATCCGGAAACACTGTGTCCTGGACGTCTCCTCTCCTGCATTTTTTTTTTTACATTTCCTTATAAATTTTAAAAAAAAATGACGTGGAGCTTCGCATATTTTTGGTCCAGCCAGGTACAGCAGGAAGCTACGGGCTGCCACCAACCCCTTCTGCCTAGTTTTACCTGGCTGGAAACCAAAAATATAAGGAAGCCCTTTTTTTTTTTTTAATTATTTTATGCAATAATTATAAAAAAAAAATGGCATGGGCTTCGCCATATTTCTTGCCCAGCCAGGTACAACTAGGCAGCTGGGGGCTGGAATCCCAAGCTTTCTGGGCTCCCCCCGCTGTGAATTACAACTCGTAGCCACCCCAGAAAATGGCGCATTCATAGAAGCACCATTTTCTGGCGCTGTATCCAGCTCTTCCAGCTGCCGTGCAGCGGTGGAAGACTGGGTAATAAGGGGTTAATGCCAGCTTTTTAGCAGCTGGCACTAAGCCCGAGATTCATAATGTCCGGCCAATATTAGACCGGGCCATTAGGAATCTCTAGTAAATTATAAAGATGACACAACACAGAGAAAGATATTTTTTTAGAAAAAAAAACACACACGCAACTTAGACCCATCTTTATTATTCTTTGAAGTCCGACGTAGTCCAGTGGGCGGTGATGTCCGACGTAGTCCAGTGGACGGTCCCACAACGATTCTCAGTTTTAAAGCATATGGGGGCATTCCCCCATATGCTATAGGAGTTGGCACACTGCCAGGGGGATGACAGGTCATGAACTTAGTGAGGTTATGACAGGTCATGATCCTTGGGTCATTAAGGGGCAATATGGGATCACAATACCGGTGGAACCAGGATCACAGACTTGCATGACCTAGTTTTAGGACACTGCACTCAGGTTTGCAAGTGAATTGTGTTATTTCTAGTCATAAGACAGTTTGCGATAGGCTGACGTTTACATCGTGTTATCAATATCGCTGTCTTATTGATATAAGGATAACTGCACTGGGGAACAAGGTCTGGTGTAGTTGGTAGTTTTATTCTCTGGTGGTGATGGTTCTTTAAAATCTATATTATGCTAGTGGAGGTCATCTCTATGCCAGATAATTCCCTTCAGAATGCCCTGGATGGTATGTCTCCTGCTGGCTCGCCAGGCTTCTGGCTCGCTGACTATACAACATATACTGTACTAATGATCTCAGTAGTCATGAGTCATGACCTTGTTCATCAGGTCAATGTGATCCATATGGATCATGACCGGTGAACCAAGCTGACCTGCATGACTCATAGGTCATGACCTGTCATATCCCTGGCAGACAGAGCAGTTTCTGCTCTGTCTGCGCCTGTCAGAAAGAAGAAGAGGCGCAGGGCGCAGGAAGCAACGATCATCCCGGCGGTAAGTATGCGGGGATGACCGGGGGGATGACGGTGGTGACGGGGGGTGACCCGGGGAATGGATCACCTCCCTCCCATCTGAGCTGTCAGATGGGAGGGAGATGATGAGGATGGTGGCTGCGGCAGCAGTGGGAGCAGGAGCGGTGGCTGCGGTAGCGGTGATTATCGGAGATTATCGGAGATTGGCGATAATCTCCAGTCATCAACGCCGGGCAGGGGGCAGGGGAGAGTGAGGGAATGGCCGGGAGGAGAATGGAGGGGCAGAGGAGCCAGCCGAGGGACAGGGGAAGAGGCGGGGAGCAGGCGGAGGCACTTTTTCTATTACAGCCATGGTAATTGGTGGTTTCATTTTCAACCGCCAATCACTGCGGCTGTAGCTTCGGGGGGCCAAAGCCACCCCCCCTGGGGTTTAGCACAAGTCCCCAGCTACCTGCAGCTCAAGTGATAGGTCAGTGACACTCTCACTTGAGCTGCAGGAGCGCGATGAACAGATGTCTCACCCCGAGACATTGGGGTTTCGGGAAGGGGTTTAATCCTAAAAAGAGACTTCCCCTAGAGACTCCACTTAAGGCTACTATCAAGGCATGGTGACATTTAATCAGATTTCTAAAACCATATTCTCTCCAGTTTCTCCTGTCTGGCTTCCAATAGATGTCTTTTCTTGGTTGTGCCCATCTCTCAATTCTAGCTAATTGGAAGAGTAGGAATATGAAATATGTGTCTGATGTGTTCGATGGTGAGAGGTTGGCCTCTTTTGAAGTTGTCTCTTCTCGTTTCAGCCTACTTGAATTGACAGACCTACTTGGACTTTACTGCATGAGACTTTAAACAACCCACGTCTAGACTTTACACTACCTACAATATTGACCTCCTACTTCGTCACACTGGAAGCTAACTTGTGTGTAAAACTAATAATATCTATATAACTTTTAATAAGGATGTGACTTTTAATAATTCTAGATTCTATAGAGTATGTGATCACCAACTTGACATCGATAATCATACTTTACATAACCAGTTGCCCATCATTTTAAAAAATATTTACTCCTCTGTCCCCTGCTCAACACTTCAGGATCTCAATATAAAGTATATACCAAGTGGTATTTTACACCTTTAAAATTGCATAAGATAGAACCTACTGTTTCTAATTTATATTGGAGAAAATGTGGACTAGTGGGATCTGTCCATCATATTTTTTGGTCATGTGCAAAGTTACGTTCCTTTTGGTTAGACGTCCAATCCCTGATCAATTTAGTTTTAGACTTAGACATGGTCTTAATTTTGACTCTGCTGTATTGTTGATTGGGATATGTGATCTCCCAAATGTAAAAGATTCTTGGCCTTATATATCCTACTAGCTGTAGTAACATGTATCGCCTCTGGTTAATAATATGTGTTAGCTATAACATAATAGATGGAATTATGTGCATATTAATTGCACTTAGGACATTAACTAGCGTGATTGATTCTATAGGCAGCTAATAATCTCAGCAACAGTAAACCTCCCGTGATCTGATGGGGTGTGTGTGTTCCTGGTATGTATTTTGTCCCTTGGGATGGGGTCTGTGATTGTATGTCTCTGATTGTCGTGTTTTCTTTGTGGTGTGTGTGTCACTGTGGGGTGAGTGCATGTGCCCTATAGGTGTTTATGTGTTGTCCTGTGGGAGGTCTTGTCGTGTGTTGTACATAGTTGTGGTGTCTCTTTTGTGTTGTGTTCACGTGGTGATGATGTTCTTAGGTTGTATGTGTGTGTGTCCCTGTGGATGTTTGTGTAGGTGTGCGTGTCTCTGAAGTGTGTGTCCCTTTGGTGTGTGTGCGTCCTGAGGGTGAGTGCATTTGTCCCTATAGGGTGTGTATGTGTGTGTGTCCCTGTGGGGGGGTCTGTGTGGTGTGTGTGTCTCTTTGTGGTGTATGTGTCCCTGTGGGGTGAGTGCATGTGTCCTTATAGGGTGGCTATGTGTGTGTGTCCCTGTGGGGGGGGGGTCTGTGTGGTGTGTGTCTGTGTTATGTGTGTCTCTTTGTGGTGTGTGTGTCCCTGTGGGGTGAGTGCATGTGTCGCTATAGAGTGTGTGCGCGTCCCCTTGGGGGTGTGGGGGTGTCTCTGTGTTGTGTGTGTCTCTTTGTGGTGTGTGTTTGTTCGGGTGCGTAGTGAGTATCCAATGTTGGGGCTGCACCTTAGCGACTACACACTTGCTGTTACTCTTTGTGTGCGTGTGGTGTGTATACATGTCCCATGTGTGTGGTGAATATCTCATGTTGGGGCCCCACCTTAGTGACTATATGCTGGTATGTGCTGTTAGTCTTTGGCGCTATCATTAAGCCCCTCTCATTCACAACTGCAACTGGTAACTGTCACTTTTTTCCCATTATGTAGATAGGGGCAAAATTGTTTGGTGAATTGGAATGCGCGGGGTTAAAATTTCGCCTAACAACAAAGCCTATGACGCTCCCGGGGTCCAGACGTAGGACTGTGCAAAATTTTGTCTCTATAGCTGATAGCTGTCGATTTTCCTCCCACACGTTTCCTTTCCCTTTTTTCCCATTATGTAGATAGGGGAAAAATTGTTTGGTGAACTGGAACGCGCAGGGTTAAAATTTTGCCTCACAACATAGCCTATGACGCTCCCGGGGTCCAGTCGTGTGACTCTGCAAAATTTTGCGGCTGTAGCTGCGACGGTGTAGATGCCAATCCCGGATATACACACATACATACACACATACACACATTCAGCTTTATATATTAGATTAGCAGCTAAACATTGTATCGCCTCTAGGTTGAGGAGTGATTGTGTTCCATCCATAGAGGACTTTATGGATTGCATAGTATTGCACAGCTCATTTTAATTCACGTTTGTTCTTAGAGAGGGTATGCATGCTTGATTGAAGTACATGACGAAATAGGCGAGTTGGGTTCGAATGTATATATCTTACATTTCATCTGACCCTAATTTAGCCTGAATTTCCATTTTATCATTTTGATTGTGTAACTTAGTTTGCTAAGAGCTATTTAGTTTTTTTTTTTTTGATACTATAATCGTCGTTGTCAGTTGTAAATATATTGGTTTATTTTATTTCTTTTACTTATGTCTTTTGGTTCTTTATTGTTTTTTCCCTTATATTATATTTATATTCTTCTCCTGAAGAAGGTCCGCTGCGCTTAGGGCCGACCTCCGGCGGACATTTATCTCCTGAGCGGCCGCGAGGTAGCCGGGAGCCGACCTCGGAGCGAGCCGGGATCTCCGTGCCGGGCATATCGCGCTCAGCTCCGGGGAGCCGCGAGCTATTTGGGATTTACCCGATACCGCCGCCACCATTCAAGCCGCGGCACGGCGCCATGTTTAAAAAGCTAAGAACGCGGCGGATAATCAGAATAGCGGCGCGCTGTATGGCGCCATACTTCAAATACACTGTACTCAGTGTATTTCAAATATGGCGGCATAGCGCGAGCCGCTATTCTGATTGGTCGGCGCGCTGAACGCGGCGACCAATCAGAATAGCCGCGCGCAATGCCGCCATATTTAATATTTATGAAATTTGTGGTTCACTTGCAGCAGATGCGCCAACTTGGTTTCAGTTGTTTTGCCCGCAAAAACCATGGCTACAAGTGTTTTTTTGTGGATGCATTTGCTGCAACTGTTGAAGCCAACTTTGCCGCATTTACTACAAGTTAACTACATATGGATTCTAGACTCCCGATTCTTTAGAATCGGGCCGCCATCTAGTTTTTAATAATTGGTGAGGTTCTTGCAAATCGGGATGTTACCATAAGCAGCATTTTGAAGACTCTATAATATGTAAAAAGCTTTTCCAAATGATAGTTGCTCTTTGAGTTAACAGAGAGACTGTTCAGTTGTCCATTTACTTCCAGCACAAAGGCATGTGTTATTTTTAGGAGATTGAAGACCTTGTGTATAAATTATGCTGTAACTGAAAAGAAATGAACAGCCTCTAGAGAACAATCAGAACTGAAGACTGAAGTATTGGTTAAAGCCAGGAGCTCTGTCTTAAGGTACTGTTACACGGCATGACTTTGAAACGATGTTGGCAATGATCTCAGGGGCGCGGGGTCATTTTTTACATCATTTCAACATCGCTGGTGAGATGTCACACGTCTAGATATTGTGAACAACTCATCAAAGATGTGAGCAGGTATCGTTCGCACAACCCCGCGAACGATCCCTGCTCATTGCTGTGAATGGGTGAAGTCGTCCATGACATCGTTATCACGGTGTCACACAGAATGATGCAGCAGGTTGCTGGAGTTGAGATCATCAGTTTTACCAAATGTTGGTAAACATGTCATCTCCGATCCATCGATTTATCGTAGCAACTTGCCAGAGTCACACGCAACAAGGTTGCAACGATGTCGCTGGTACGCCTCCAAACCCGTGACGTATCAGCGATGTCGTTGATGATGCTGTGTAGTGTAACGGGGCCTTAAGACCCCCTTCACACTGCATGATTTCACTGATCAGTGTCCATAATGTTTGTGTGCCAAAACCAGGAGTGTCTCCAAAACACAGAACAGGAGTCGATCTTTCAATTCTAGTTTTTCTCTGCAAGCTTCACTCCTGGTTTTGGCACCCAAACACTGATGGACACTGATCAGTGATATCATGCAGTGTGAAAGGGGCCTAATAGATTCTAATTTATCAGGAATATTTGATACTCATCAGAGTTATTAAATATGAATTGCATATTCCTTATTATGCTCTTGCGATTCTTTAGGCTGCAGGCCACAATAAATGGAGAATGGAAAACATATTTATATCACCTCAACGCTCACATGTCCAGTGGACGCACATCGTAATGTCATGACATGTGCCATGTGCAGGAATGTCAGAGGCCTAGTTATGCTGGAGGACAGAACCTAGAGCAAAGCATCAAAAGAGATTTGAGAGGAGTAAACTGTAAGTAATTTATATACTGAAAAATACAAATTTCAGTTAAATTGAAGTGTAATTCAATTCCATTCTAATAAATTCCATCACCTCTAGTTGTATCTCTACATTGTCTTTACATTTGTGCTTAATGTAGTTTTAGTTATTCATTTGATGGCATTGTCTGTCATATAAAATAACCACTTGAATACTGTACTTTTAGAGATACATCACTGCAATATGGTATACACGGTAAAACTAATTAGTGGTGCTCACAATCGCACCAGAATAGATACCAGAGAGAAATGGTCGTAACTACAATAGGTGCAATCGTTGCGATCCCCCAGACCCTGCAGCCCTAGGGGACCCCAAAATTCCCTTTGGCCTATATGAAATGACCAATGTTATTAAAGACTAATTGGAGGCCCTGTTGGAGGTTTTGCATTGGGGCCCATCAGCTTCAAGTTACGCTGCTGCAGGCATAAAAATTCTCCCTATGTTTTGGTTGCTGAGCACTGGATGCATAAAGTCACAGGATTTGTATAAACTTATACCAACTCTCCATTGTTATTAAAAGTGAGGACAATCTACAGTACTTACATAATTGCATTATGGCGTCCTTCATCAACTTCCATCTGGATGTATCCAAATCCCATAAATCCAAGTGCTGGAGGCAGACATATTGGCACAGCCAAATGATGAGTGTGCCAGATGGCGTCCGCTAGTCATCGTGGCCTTTTGCACAATACCACCAGCATTGCTGCCAACAACCCGACCTGACGTAAACCCGCAAACTGAAGACTGAAACTCGCCAAATGCAAAACCTGCCGCTCATACCGAAGCCCACACTGCCATGCTGCGACTGATCTCATGTTACAAGACATGTGGTGATTTCACGGTAATGTGAGCAGTCACATGCATGAGAATATCCAGGTGAAAGAGAACACATTAGGGAACAAAGAGAGAGCACATGAGAGGGAGGCAACAGAAGGGACCAGAGAAAGAATGGACAGTAGGGAGGAGGGGGAAAAAGAAAATGCACCAGAAGGAAGGAGAAGGGGGAAGGGGGGTAATCAAAGAGAACGCCAGAAGGGAGGGACCTGAGAGAGAAAGAATGGACAAAGAGGAGGGGGGGGCAAGAGAGAATGCATGAAGAGAGGGAGAAGGGGCAGAGGAGAATGCACGGGAGAGAGGGGGAGGGGCCAAGAGAGAGAAGGGAGAGGTGGGTGACGAGGAGCAGATATGACTTTACTGATTTATAAGCGATCTCTAGATCCTAGAACTGTAGTAGACAGTTCAGCTTCATCATTTAGGAGGGCAGGGACAGTACAAAAGATTTAATCTCCCCCGAGTTCCCGTTTAAGTGCATGGAGGGTGTAGACAGATGACAGAAGAGGCTAGATTTGGAAAAGGTCAGAATGGGAATAGTTAGATAAGTGAGGTGAAGGGATAGGCTATTCTTTAGGGCCCATTTAAAACTATGGGCATTATGAATGAATTGAATTGTATTTGGTGGGACATTCCAGAGTATTGGCACAGCAGCTCGCAAGAAGTCTTGGAGACTTGTAGACAATACAACATGAAGTTTGTTATGGGATCCTGCCACTTTAGTTAGGTTATTTAACATTATCTTGCATATTCAACATTTGGTCAAATAGTGAGACTTATATTCAATATTGGTCATTCATTCTTATAGTAACATTTACTTTATTTTTATTTTCAAGATATAATGTTTAATTTAAGGTTTTTAACAATCTAAATTTTTGTGCAACTATGCCAAATATGAATATTTTAATATCTACTTTGTATTTGGAGCCACATTGATGAAAGCTACTAATAAAACAAAATACTGCTATGCGATAGAAGATTTAAGTATACAACAATGTGGCATAAGAACCAAACAATAATTAGCTAGGATGTACATAATTACCATCTACTATGCCAGACTAGTAGAACTCTATCTGAATCTTCTTTCTACCATCCACAGGCACTGCAGGGTATAATTAGCTGCCAAACTGACAGCGAATCTAACATAGCAGCTCATGCACGCATTAATCTAGGTCCTTTCAATGGAGCTATGCACCGATAAGTGCTAATCACGATTTTTCTTAAGTGGTAACTAAGCCTAATAAATGTAGCTAATTTAGAAAGATAACGAGAATCTACAGACATGCATGCTGCTGCTTACTTTATTAATGTTTATCAGGTAGAAATTAGTGCTTACAACTATACAGTAGTAAACATTTCCTTGAAAACAAGCTTTTACAGTCCTTGGAAACATAAGTGTCAAAGGTAATCATATCCAATTATTATCTCAGTCTATCTGTGGTTTTCTGGTTCAACATTACAATTATAGCCAAATGTTTATGAGTCGGCCGCGCTTTCTCAGGAATTACAATAGCAACGGCTAATTCTTATGGTATAATGACAACTCAAGTAAATGACTGAGACGTTAACACAGTCGAGCTTCTTATTAGCACACTGCGTAGCCATATGATATTGCTCACCACACTGTTCTCTGTTTCCCTGCTTTACCAATTAAATTTTCTTCTTGTTATCATAACCTTCCGCATTTTTCGCCCTTTAACTCTTATGTAACTTTCCATCTTTATCCTATGGAAATAAGGTAACATCAGAAAACAGAGGAATTATAACAGGAAATATTTTATTTTGTAAACGAAAAGTAGATGGAGCGCAGTTTAATACATAGCATAAAAGATCAGCTATAATATTGATGATGCTTTCATCATTGACAACTCTATGCCTACTCAAAGCAGTAACCACAATGATCCACCGTATCAAGAGAAGTTATTCAGTGACATCATATTTTATTAGTGTCTTTTTATTTTAAAACATTGTTTGATGATTTATATTTTTGTATATCCTTGAAGGGAACCTGTCAGCTCTTTCTACCCCTAACCTATCACTACCTGTCCCTGCACCTTGCTAGCTGATCCCTAACCATCCCTCTCTGATCTAAATGTGCCCTATAAAGTTTGAGAAAAAATATTTTATAACTTACAAGCAGTCTCCATCCAGAAATTGGAAACGGGGTTCTGGGGCTCCCTTCTCCCCTCCTCACTGGCTCTCAACACGCCCCCTTGGACGTCATCAGTCTTTCTGTTGTTTCACCTCATTTTGAAATTCCCACCTCCTCTGCTGCTATCATGAGCCGGCTGGAACGTCATATCTGGTCCAATGCATTGTGGGGGCTGAACAAGTGGTAAGGCCGGATATGATGTTCCAGCCGGCTCATGATAGCAGCAGAGGAGGCAGGAATTTCAAAAAGAGGTGAAACAACAGAAAGACTGATGACGTCCAGCGGGGCATGTTGAGAGTCAGTGAGGAGGGGAGAATGGAGCCCCTGAGCCCGCCTTTCCAGTCTCCGGATGGAGACTGCTTGTAATTTATAGAGCATTTTTCTTAAACTTTATAGGGCACATTTAGATCAGAGAGGGATGGTTAGGGATCAGCTAGCAAGGTGCAGGGACAAATAGTGTAGGTTAGGGGATAGGACGAGCAGACAGGTTCCTTTTAAGACAAGTGATGAGCATACAGTACAGACCAGAAGTTTGGACACACCTCATTCAAAGAGTTTTCTGTATTTTCATGACTATGAAAATTGTAGATTCACACTGAAGGCATCAAAACTATGGATTAACACATGTGGAATTATATACTTAACAAAAAGTGTAAAGCAACTGAAAATATGTCTTATATTCTAGGTTCTTTAAAGTAGCCACCTTTTATTTTGATTACTGATTTGCACACTCTTGGCATTCTCTT